>RHLR01000837.1:0-13083 GCA_009806335.1 Davidsoniella australis
TGGTGCAGACGACGGCCAGGCCGTGGACGAGTGCCGTATCGCGGGCCCAGGTGCAAAGACGGCATGTCAGCGGATGAAAAGGCCGGAATCTTAGTAAGAGTTGGTAATTTCGGGTGTGAGACGGCGCACGTATTGGTGGCCGCCGTTGGATTTTTCAACGGTGTAGTGGAACAGCATGTCCTTGTCTTCTGGCTGTTGAGAGACGTTAGGCATGATGGATTAAAGGAAGGGAAATGCGACGGCCCGTGGGTTGATATAGTGATGATAATACCTCTTGATAAGGAGGGTGATATCAGTGTCTTTGAGAGAAGCAGGTGTGGTGTGCAACGCTTTGGTTCAGGTGGGAATAATAAAGTCAGAAGATTAGATCTTGGGATCACGAGATACTGGCTATATAAGACAAGCGACTTGTGTATACTGGGAGGAGAGTGTGTGCTAGTGTGATATGGGGAAAATAAGATATTGGTTTGATGATGAAGGAGGAAAGAAAACAAAGACCTAAGAAAACGGGAACACCTATCATATATATTGACCTCGAGACCGATCGAGTCAACGGTCAACAAAATTCACAAGTCTAAGGCGTTGGGTCTAAGTCAAGCGACCTTTGACTAGCCTGGGCCCTCATAGCGACACGCAACCAAGATGAAGAGCACAGCCATGTATCCGGAGCTAGCAGCAAGAAACATAGCATATGACTCGGCATAAGAAATCGCCCGTATTGAGATAGGCAGACATGTACCCGAGTTTGAACTACTCACAGGTATATGTGGTGTGTGTGCTGAAGGTGAAGGCGTGACTGTGTAAAGGAGATATCTATGAACAAAGAAAAATGTTTATTTAAAACTAGTCAAGATGTGAATATGTCATCAATTACAATACCGAACTAATAGGCAAACTTGTGACTTAGCTTGGAGATGGCAGCTGACAGAAAGTCAAAGAAGTCTGATGAGGAAGACGACCGAACAAAGGATGCGGTCGTGTATAGTGATACTTGACTCTAAATAGAGATGCTATTTAGCAACAAAAGAGTGTTCAAAGCATTGTTGTCAAGACGTAATGTAATATGGCTATTTTGGAATACAGAACACAAAGAAAGTTCATTTTGTCTGCAACTGCAGGGCGTGCCGAGAACATATCAAAGCAAGGAAGTACGAGAACGGCTGATGATCCAAAGATCTGTTGGTGTTAGTGAAATGGGTAACAGGGTAGGTAGACTTAACCTAGATAAAAGAGTTCTTCTATACATGGCAGGGAATAGGACTTGACGATAAAATAAAGATTCGCCGCGATGTACGGGTTTTCAGTACTTTTTCAATATTTCTCGGCAGCGAGAAGCAGGTACAAAAAACAAGAAATCCCACCATGCAAATATAATTACATACTAATATGTGAATTAAGAGTGAAGTTCGCAGTGGGGGCTTCTCATCCTTAAGTGTCACGCGGCTTCGTCCCAAGCTTAAGGCTCAGCTGCGCTGTAGGTTCCAATATTTTGGCAAGCAAAATAAACCACCAAGTGGCTACAACATTAAAGGCAAATTATTTACAAAAAAAGAAGATCCCGAGCTGGGCGGCAGTTGCCAGAGTCTCATTTGATTCTTTTAAACGAGCCACACTTCCTGCTGCTGCAACTATAAGTCTAAGGTGGGTCGTGATGGAGTCAGGCCGACAGGGCTGGGCAACATATATAATTCCATTCTTAGTATATAAAGGTCAGACTTAGACCCTCTCTTCTCTTGTCTTCTCTTGTCAGATTTACTTCTTTCACAGTTGTGCCCTCCTCTGGGTTGGTTTCAATCATCTAGTGTCGCGAGCGTAGGCAGCCCGTGCTAATGCGGCACATGTCATGCATGTGTACGAATCCATAGAAAGTTTCAACTTTCGCTTCTTGTCACTAGGCGTCAGCCAGAGTAATATGACCAAGCAACGCCTTTCTTTGGCTCTTTGTGAAAACCCTCTTTAAAAAGAGCACTGCTGTGTCAAGAATGGAAGTCTCAAGACGCCGACTTTTTTGCCTTATAATCTAGTTTCTTTGTCTATTGAACAATCAGAGCAAATTCCACAAGCGGCGCCGGGGTGATGGTAGAAGCATTACATACATTGACATAGATATCATGCCTATCATGTTAAGCGAGACCGTCTTTTTGGTACTGGTTCCTAGAAAGGAAGGCGCATCATCTGTTAGAATGAAATAAAAAAATGCATAAAAAACTTCGTATAGTTGTAGCAACTGAGACTCGAAAAAACGCCAATTACGTATTTTGCATCACATTGAAAGGTAAACTACAGGAAGTAGATAACTACTACACTAGACTTCGAAGAAAGTGGGATAGTAGTACAGAGACATATTGTGCTAGGCGAACTAGGGCAACATCTCTTTCTAAGGTCAAGATTAGACGTCGGGTGCATAGCCGACTTGTATATCTTTGATTCATTATGATGATTGCGATAACTTTAGTAACACTCTTTGTTGGCTTGTTGGAAAAATCAGGCATTGTCTTTCAAAGAAAGATATTGTATTTGGTTAATTTAATCGAAGGGTTTATAAAAAATACTTTCTTTTTTATTCTGGTTTATAATAACATGCACCTAAGTGCATGTTAAAAGCGATCAGGTGCTGCAGGCACGGGAAACTTCGATCTAGTTCAAGTTAGTCATGCGTCTAGAAGCCCGGCCAGAGACAAAATTAGGACCCCCAACCAATCTATAGTGCATACAATGGGCTATTTAGGCTTAGCCCGGGACTTAAAATAAAATAGGAGATATGATATATGAAATCACTTTAGATGCTGTGTACAAACTGTGACTTAATCTATATATTTCGGTGGGGATCAAGTAAACGCAAACTGATACTCAGACATGCGAAGCGGCCACAAAACGGTATGTTTTCCGAGAGTTTTGTGTGACTGTCGATCGATCTCAGTTAAAGTATGTAGGTCGTCGTACTAATTTCGAGAATGATAGTTATTCCAACTATTTTTCTCACCTGCCTGTCGCCTAGTTTGATTGAAAAGATGAAGGCACAGTTTTACATCCCATGAACCGGCCACATGACATCATTGCGTAGACACGGTTCACCACCGCCCAGCCCAGCGCGCCCAGCCTTCTTCGTCGTCGTCATTATGACCACCTAACCGACCCGTCTCCTGGTGTTGTCTACAGTGCAGTCTATCGGCGCCATACATGCGCTCTCGCAGCTTATCGCACTCTTGTCGCATACAGACCATATGAAATCGACACAATCCACCTAAATCTGCCGAGTCCTGCAAACACTCAGGTTCTGTACAGCCATGCTCGTTGCAGAAACGGCCAAGAATGGCGCCTAGAGGCTGAATGCAGGCTGCGCCAGAGCCTAAACCAAGTCCGAGCCCGTAGGCCGGATACATGTGGTTCTGGCCCAAGATGCTGCCACCGCCGGGAGCCGGGTAGATAGATTTGCGTGGAGATGCACAGGTAGGCACCATGCATTTATGCTGCAGGCACAACCGCGTGCCGTCAATGGCCACGTTGAGTTCGCAGGCATGCATAGCACATCGGTGGAAGTCGCACAAATTAGCGCCAGTTGCCGCCTGTGCACATCTATTAAAGCTACAGATCTTTGGTTCATCTGCACAGTGATCCATGGTTAGCCACGAAAACAGCTTCTCCCTGATTGCCCAATACCTAGACGAAGGGGTAACTAAATGTAGGGTGCTACAACTTACGAGATTCACATACTGTTCCATCACCTGGCCGTTTAATTCTGCCACAACCGATCACACTACATCGTGTATGAGCCGCGCATTCGCCGTCTGGTCTAGCCTCATCTACACAACCCGGCTCTCTACACGTATGCCGTGCACAAAACGTGCTCCCTGCACCAATATCCACCAACGACCTACATATGTCCTGGGCACATTCATGGCCTTTACAAAAGAGTCCCGCAGCCGGGTCAGCCCTCACCACCCGGCACACCTGAACAATACACATATGACGAGAACAGACTGCAGCACCAGGAGCCGCTGGTGCTGCAAAATCACAGCCAGCTACCGAGCAATAGTGAGCGCGACACCAGCGGCTCAGCTGTCCTGTATCTTCTCGATAGTCGCAGAATCGGTGACAAGCTGGTGCCGCGCCGCATGGTCGATGGCGGTCACAGAAACGTAGTGGGTCGGTCAGCGAGGCGGATGCAGTGCTAGCGTCAACTGCGGCTAGACAATCGGGGGCTGCACAGTGGTGTATGGCGCAGAACGGGCTATTGCTGTTTGAGTTGGTGGCAGATGCGCGTAGTGACGAACAGGCATGGTGATTGCACAGATGGCCGGCGCAGAAGTTGAGGAAGGTGCCATCTCGAAAGGCTCGTTGATTAGGGCAATTGTCTACCGTGCAGGTATCTTGTCATGTAGACATAAGTCAGTGAGGTACACATATCGAAATCAAGGGAAGATATAGCTCGTAACTTACGCCGGTCGCTGCAGAATCGGTATGTCGTCGGATCGTTCTGCTTTACGATGTTGTTGCATCGGCCGTTATCACCCATAGCAGCTTGGCATCTACTATCTATCACTCCATTAACACGCGATACACACCCTTCATTTCACTCTCTAGAGGGCCTTAAACTCACGTGTAGTACAGAAACGCTCCGTAGATTTCTTGGGCGAATCGCATAGAGCCCCATTGAGCATCAAGATGCACTGATGCGCCTTGCAGAAACGACAGTCCATCCAATGCCCGTTGATGAAGGCACGGCTCTTTCGTTTCGGACATCTGATTATGTTTTCAACTTCACATTGAAGGTTTGGAGGGATCCTACCCTGATTGTGGGATCTTGGTCGGTGGTAACTTGGTCGTAGAGCTTCCTGGGCAGCCGGATTTTGTGGATGAGGTTGCCATGTCTGGAACGGGTACGGATAATAGGCTTCCATGTCAGAGTAAGCTTGACATCGGCAGGTTGGTTTGGTAGATTTATAGAAGAAAGATCAGCTAGCCAGTCTTGCTTTCTTATATCAGTTGCTCGGTGCTTTTTCAAGTCGCCCTCGTGATTAGTCTATCCTCTGTGTCACCGCCAAAGATCCCTTTTACCTATCGGTTAAGAAGCTACCCGGCTCTATCGCGGGTACTTGCTTCGATCGTGTACCTTCGTTTCTATAGTAACCCGATAAACGAAGTTCATACTTGAGAGCCACCCAGATCACGGGAAATATTAACTAGTTTAGAAACGAAAAGAAAGAATATACCATGATATATTTTATGCAAGTTAAATATCAAACGTGCTTTTTGTTCCATTCCTACGCCAGACGCTGACTCAAATAAGACAAAAAAAATGAAGAAAAAACCCCTATCAAAACCCACCAAGGACAAAGATAAACTTTTTGTTGGAAGCAAAACAATAGAATAAGACCCTCAAAAAGGAAAAAGAAAAATTAACACCAACAGAAACGGCCTACAGAAGCCACCCCCCAGGTAGATAAATAAGATACAGGCTAAACAACTCGAAGAAATAAGACTTAAGAAATCTCAAGCAGAAAAGAAAGATAAAACAAGTACAGAAACTCCTTGCCCGTCTTTATGATGCTCGTCCGGGGACAAAGCATGCTTTTGGTATAAGAATAGAAAGATCAGGACATACAATAAGACAAAGGAAGAAATAGAAGGGAGGGAGATAGAACTATGAAGCAAACTAACGTAGGTTCGTAGGAAGTTTATGATGAAGAAGACTCAAAAAGGGTATGAAAACCCGCCACCTAGAAAGAATCATGCCAAGTGCTTGTTTGCGTGACATCTCGGCAAGAAACTGTCACACTTGACTGTGCCGTCTTCCTACTGAAGATAGCAAACAAAATGACAAGAGACGCATATGTTATCTCAACCGATATCATTGTTCTTTGACATTTCTGTTTGGCTCAGACTAACATGCTCGACCTCAAATAGTCTAGCGTTGCATTTGTGAAAACAAATATCAAGACTCCAATTCGTGCACATACGCCAGCTCATGTCAAAATCCCGATCATGAAGTGGCAGCATCAATGAATGCCTGCAGCCCTTGCAGGATGGAGTCCTGTGAAGGGGCCTCGACATTAGTACTACCAGGTGCCGATTGCCCGCCTTGTCGCTGAGACTGTGGCGTGTTTGCACCGGATGCTGTCTGAGCGATAATAGAAGCAAACGGGTTGCTACTCGCTGCGGTTTGCTGTTCAATTGCATTCATCAAAGACGGAGCAATGGCACTGGGAGATGGCAGGAGAGCATTTGAGATCGGAATGGGCGCTTCCAAAGGCACAAAAGCAGAAACAGTTGTTACTGCAGCTGGTGTCTGCTGGATATGAGCGCTGGCTGTCAGATTGGTTGCTAGTGCTAGATTAGACCCAGAAGACTGGGCCGGAGAAGGCATTGGCATCGGCAAAGGAATAGCATGGACAGGTGGCATAGGTGTATGTGATGTCAACGCTGATGTTGATTGAGACAAAGGAAGTGGTCTAGTCTGCTGCTGAACAGCCGTCGGTACATTAGCAGAGTTTGACGGCGCCTGTGACATATCCGGGGCCGCTTGTTGGGGCAACACGGGGGTTTTCATTGGGAAAGGAGGAGGAGTATTGGCGGCAGGGTAGACTGGGGATGGAGCAGATACAGCCTTTAATGGTGCTGTATCTGAGATAGGAGGTTGAGAGGTAAAAATAGACACAGGTGGTGAGGTTGATAAAGGTATTCCCACCAAAGCAGGTGCTATGTTCACATGAGCCACAGCAGAAGCAGAAGAGGGCGTTTCCTGCGACACAGTGCTCGAATGAAGTTGTGCCTTTATATTATGTGCTGCAGTTGACGGAAGTTGGAGCTGAGGCGGTATTTGGGGAACATCGAGTGGGTTCAATTCTAGCTTTATGTGGCCATCCGATACATCAGAAGCCTGTGGCTGAGCAGCTGGTATTTGACGAGACTCTGATGCTATAGACGAAGGCTGAGCAGTAACAGCAGTAACTGGGGTATGTGTCTCAACGCGAGGCTGGATTTGGGGTGCCGAGATAGCTGCCTGTACCTGTGGTGGTAGCTGTGGTTGAGTCTGGGGGGGTGGAGCAGTTCCAGCAGATTGATCAGCGAGGGCAGGCGTTGGAATCTGTGTTGGCGTTTGAGATACAGAGGTAGCCACAATTTGGGCAGCCGAGACTGGCGTTGAAATCTGTGTCGGTGTGTGGGGGACAGATATGACCACAGGCTGTTGAGGAATAGGCATGGCTGCAATAGAACTTACTGCTTGAGTAGCATTTGTTGTCGGCACTACTAAAGGCTGTGGCGCCATTGATGGAGTAGTCGAAGGAGTACTCAACGCTACAGAGCTCACAGCAGGTGTGACCTGAACTTGAGCATGAGCCTGAGATACCACAGGAGCCATAGCAGGCATGCTAGAAGAAGCCACAGGATTATGAGGGACGGATGTAGCTACAGTAGGAGCTGCCGCTTGAGTAGCAGGTGTTGTAGATACTGTCGAGGGCTGCGGCACGGGTGGTGAAATAACAGGAGGGGCACTGACAGCTACAGAGTGCACGGTGGGTATAGTCCAAGCCTGAGTCTGGGGAGGTGTAGGGGCCATAACAGATGGTATGCTTGGCGAAGAAGAAGCAACTGGCGTCGCTGACAAAGCAGGAGAGGCTGCCACGGGCGTAGGCGGCAATGTATGAACTCTAGAGGAGATCGTAGACAAATTGGCTGGTGTCTGTGTCCTGCTTTTAGCAACAGCTGCTGCATATGCCGCTTGATTTGCTTGCTGTGCTTGCTGCGCTTGCTGTTGTGCCTGTGCCAGAATTTCAGCCCGGGCTTGTGCCTGCGTTTGAGCATGAATCTGTGCCTGAGTCAACTGTTGTGTGTGCTGTTGTTGAGCAGCAGTAGCGGCGGCGGCGGCTGCGGCGGCGGCTGCGGCAGCCGCCTGTATTTCAGCTTGTGCCTGAGCGGCTGCTGCTCTAGCCTGGGCAGCTGCTTGTGCTTGTTGAAGTGCCTTGGCTTGTGCTTGTGCTTGTGCCTGAGCCTGAGCCTGGGCCTGAAGCTGAGCTTGAGCTTGAGCTTGAATATGAGCCTGAGCCTGGGCATGAGCATGTGCCTGCGCTTGCGCTTGAAGTTGTGCCTGGATAGCAGCCTTCGCCTGGGCAGCTTCCTGCTGCTGAGATTTGGCTGTACTCTTGTGTTGCGCAACTCTCATATCGATCTCTGCTTGAATCTTGGCCTGGTACTCGGCATGAGATGGTGACAAAGCTTGCGCCTGCGCAATATGGGCTTGAACTTGTGCTTGAGCTTGGGCTATCTGTGCTGCTTTGGCCTGGGCTTCGGCTTCACGTGTCCGCATCAGATGAGCGTTTACCTTAGCTTGGATCTCAGCAAGGATCATGTGAGCCTGCATGTTGTTAGCAGACGATGTGCTACTAGAACCGATACCAGTCGGCAGGTTTCCAAGAATTGACGGCCATGTTTGACCGCTGGTTGTGCCAATCTTGGAGATTTCAGAGATTCGGGCTGATATAGCACTAGCAGACATTGGCTCAGTGAACATGGGTAACGAGGTCACTGGTAAAGGAGAGGGTTTTGGTGCTTCGGTGATGGTCGCTATAGTTGGCTTAGGCAGCGGTGGGTTCAAAACGCTATGAGTAGCCGGTCCAGCAAGACTTTGAGCAGGCTGGGGCAACAAAGGAGTTGACAAGATTGGCGTCTTTGCGGCAGTTGGCAGTTCCTGAGGTGCAATAGTAGTAGCAGTGTGTGCAACACTAGGAGCCTGTGCCTGCGCTGGTAGGGGCAACTGAGTTTGTGGGAGACTTTTCACGGCAGTCTGAACGTGTTTGTTGACAGTTGGTTGAGACTGGGGTAGCATTATCTGATGAACTGAAGGCTTTGGTGTAGAGATAGCCCCAGTTCCATTACCAACGGATGCCGCTGACTGTATCGACTGTGTCTGAGGCTGCGAAACAAGTGTAGCTGTTGGCACCGCACTTTGACTGGCAGTAGTTGATGTCCGTGACAACTGGGCGACTTGCTGCTGAAGTAACAATGCAGCGGCCTGTTGCTGTTGCTGTTGCTGTTGAGGGGCCGAGATTGCCGCCCGTGCTGGCTGCTGTTGAATTGCAGGCGCGGGTTGTAGTTGCTGAATCTGTTGTAGCGTTTGCTGTTGGATGGCAGCCTGAAGTTGTTTCTGTGGAGCGGGTTGGCTCGGTTGTGCTTGAAGCTGCTGCTGGGACATTTGCTCTGTAGCCTGCTGCAACGTTTGCATCTGATTAAACTGTTGCAGTTGGTGAAGCTCGTGTGGTGCCGTGTTCGTTTCCTGTTTAAGCTGTGAAATTGCCGGATTCTGGGCACCTGCAAGCGCAGCTTGTGCAGGTGTGCTGACGGCATGGGTTGCGTGGACCTGCGCATGAGAGAGAGGAAGGCCATGATTTTGTGGTAGGTGGCGGTTCTGTGCGTGAAGATTATTCAAGGCCGCTATACTGCTGAGTCCATTCATCTTTGCTTTATCGTCTTGCTCATCCAATCTCTTTCTCTCGCGCTCTTCTGCCTCCTTGCGGGCTGCTTGGCTCGGGGCTCGGGTCTTCAGCTCTCCTGTCACGGCTTGAAGGTAATAAGGCATCTCGGAGTTTGTTTTCAGGAAAAAAAGCTTGAGGTTTCGTGCCTTGTCCTTCAGCTGTACCTGAGTTCGGTCTTTCAGGATATCCCCACACGTTCCATTGGTCCCATATAAGCCCAGAATCTGACTCCAATGGGGACCTTTAACCCTATCAAGGCCATGCATCAAGGCTTTTTCTTCCTCCTGCGTCCATGGGCGACGCGTCGAGTGGACCCCTTCTCTACGAGTATGGGACGAGGACTTTGAAAGGGCTGCTTGTCGTGCTTTGTCGTAAAGGGTAGAGCTAGAGCAGCTCTGGAATGGTGGCAGCTCAGATGGGTTCTCTGTTCCAGTTGACGTAGACTGTGCCGCCTCCGCTTGTGAATACTGATAGTATGCTTGAGTAGCTATGGCGATGGGACCTGTGCTGTTGGTTCCGTTTGTGCTAAGCGCCGTATTTTGGAAACGGGGAAGATATGAGCTTGCGGCTGTCTGGTCTGAAGTTACTCCAGGTTCGGTTGCATCTTTGGATCCGTTTTGGAGATCCGTCAGGTTCTGTAAGGCCGGGAACTTCGAAGATACAGAAGAGCTTGTACCCGGGTAGTTGATGTTGTAAGACGTCTTGGAGATCCCATTCAGAGTTGTACGCACATAATTAGAAGTGCTTTCAGCTACGATGGCCTCCAGAGCCTTAAAGTCATTGAAGTCGATTTTGCCATTGGTAGAGACGAGACCGTTGGCAGGGGTGACTGCTGCTGTCGATGGCGCAATTGATATTGGTGTCGATATCTCGGGGTCAGATGCGCCAGAGGGCAAGGGCGTTGGTGCTGGGGCAGCTGGAATTGAAGCATCGGCTATCATCTGGTCAACATCCTCGCCGCCAGGCAAGTGGTTATCTATCAAGTCTGCCAACACGTTTTCCACGAGATTACTAGTAGTAGTCTGTAAAAAAGATGCCAGATCTTCGTCGGTAAGATCCAACTCCAGGGAGTGATGATCTGACTCAGTAGCTGGTACAGGAACTTTGATTCCAAAATTGTTCGCATGATCGGCAAAAGATCCAAGAATCCGGTGCAGGCACATGTTGAGCTTGGCGAGGAAGTCGTCATATGCATATTTTGTCTGGAGTTGACTCAATCGTTCGGCAGGAGGCGAGTTGTTGTGTTGTATTATAGCTGATTTTCGCGCATAGGCAGCCGATATTAAGTCGTTTTCGGTTTGTGTAAGTTCAGTGCCTTCACGCCTTGATCGTAGCATAGTGTCGATGTTGAGCATGGTGTCTAGCATATTTTCGTATGTCTCTGGTGTGATTTCTATCCCTGCAACAGTTTTCGCTGATATTTGCTCAAGAAGCATTTGTGTTCGTAATCCCAGAAGAAGATCGGCTATGTCAGCAGTGAGCTCCGCCTGTTCGGGTAGAAACAGGTCAAAGAACTTGTCAAACATCAGTTGAAGCCCTTGATTGGCGAAGACGCCAGGACATGTACATGCTAGATTAGCGAGTCGTACAGTCTGCTTAGCAGATGAGTTGCAGAATCCAAGGTCGTCACATGTGAGTGCTCGGGCAATGTTTCCGTCGGTGTAGAGTTTGAAGGTTGTTTCGAAGGTTTGGGATATTTCCAGGAACTGCGATCGGGCGTGAGATTCGGCGATTCGAAGCTGGGAGATAGTCGTCGGGAACGGTTGCTCAGAAAGTATCATGAGTATTTGAATTGACTAAAGAGACGATATTAGCAAGGTGATACAAGAATCAGATCAAGAGTATTCATCTTTGGCGCTCAAGAGTCCCATCCCACCATTGTGGAACGAGTTCCACAAAGTCCTATAAGAAGAACTATGAAGCTTTAGTCAAAGGCATACCGAGTTAGCCAAGATAGGAACACTCATGGCCTTCCGAGCTAGAGTAGGGCCTTGAGCAAACGAAGGCACTGTGATCATAGGCGCAATGGCATTCTCTTCTTGGGAGGCCGCGAGAGCTTGATCGACATCGAAGTCGTCAAGGTCGTGGCTATCGTCGATACCATAGGACTGTCCCATCAAGTCGTTAACCTCGCCGAGCGTATTGGTCACAATGGAGTCGAAGAGGCCTGAAAAGTCGTGGTCGTTAGCGTCGCCAGCCGGGGCGAGCTTGACTCGTTTGGTTTCATTCGAGGTGTCCTCGCCACTGATATCGAAGCTTCGTTTTCTAGACGGCGATTCGATGTCGGGTATCTTTGGTGATATCTTCGGTGAGGATGTGTTCATATGGATTTCTATAGGCGCAAAGTACAAGCTGTTAGAGCGCCGTTGTTTGCGCGCCGGGCGAGGATGTAGGGTATCATATAGTGGCTGAAAAGGTTGACATACCTTGCAATTCAAACTCCCGCAACAAGGCTTGAGCCAGCGCATCAGGGTCGACGGCAAGATCTGTCAAGGGATTGCTCATGGCGGCGCTGACATGTGTAGCTGCCGGGTCAGCAGCTACGGTAGACATTAGGGCGATATTGGCAGACTAAGCTTGTCGGAGGGAGATGGTGATGTGCAGATATTCCGGGGATGTCGTCGATTGGTTTAGAAACAAGGCCCCAGTTAAGCCGTCATAGCTGATGCACAACTAATCGAGTCTGACTCGGACAGGGAGATTTGCTATGCTGGAGTGAGAGAGAGAGCGGAAGGGCAATATCCGGGTAATTGTACGGTAGTGTGTATAGTATCTATCGTGGGCGCAAATAGCCTCGCAATCTTCGACAAATGTCACTTGATTGATTGATGATCAACAAGAGTCGTCTCCTGCAGGGAATTGGGTTTAGATTCGATGGATTATCTGATCGTTTGTTTGTTTTGTTTCATTGGGAGGCAGGCACGAAGAGACGTTAGTCAAGTTGTCGCTTTAATTTTGATAGGATTGTTTAATAGTAACAAATTCATCCATAATTCTAACAGCCGAATGCATGCAAAAATGTCCCAACTTTTTTTTTCTTATCGTAGAACTTTTTCTGTGGCCTTGAATTCCGATCCTGTATCAGTAAGAAAGTACATGATTATATATTGAGCCTTACACACTAGGCAAGGTACCACCATATCGTAGAGCATGCTTTTGTTATCTTATCTAGATTTGAAGTTCGCTTAGTCATCTGGTAGCTACAAAGGAAAGTCGACGTCATCAACACCAACCCGTAGACCTCAGTAGTAGTCATAGGCATACGTGTCTAAATAGTGCATTCTGGAAATTTAAGTTCAGCTTAATTAGTGTTTGTTGCTCAAGTTTCGTGAGAATGTAAACTAAATGTAAGCTATAAGAGGTATATGAGTTTTCGTCAAGTATTATGTTTTGTATTTGAGACGGGCTTTCATGCTGTTTTTGCCCCACTTCATTGTAAAAATTAGGGTCTAAGTATACTCCGGCCTAACCCTGTATAGCTACCAACCCTTATATTGACCAGCTTAATAACCCTTGTCTCGTACAACCCTACTGTATTTATTCATAGTTTAAATCTCACTAATCATTGAATTCGTCAAGTTTTTTCTTAACCTTCCCTCCTACAACCCTC
>RHLR01000838.1:0-13076 GCA_009806335.1 Davidsoniella australis
TTTTCGACTCCGGGCGAGGCCGTGTTTTCTGGCACCAATTTTCTATGTTCCTAGTGTCCAGGATTGCTCAGATTAGTCTGGCATCCATCCCTTTCATAGTAGCAACACCTCGAAAGCTAGGACTCAACTCTACACTATAAAACTAATGATAGGAAGCACTCTTTAACCCTGGGACGACCGTTGCAATTGCACATCAAACATGGCTAGCAAGCAGGAGGCAGTCGCTATGCTTCTGATATATGAGATCATAGTAGACATAACAACGAAGAAGCTATGTATCTTGATCTAGATATCTAGATTGATAGGTGGCATGGATATTAAAAAATAATTAATCTAGTTACCCACGTTAAGAAAAGAAAATTCAAGAAGGAGGATTACTTAACGCCACCGCTTCATCACTGGCCGTCCCTCGTGCGTGTGTCTCACAAAAGACACAAGACAGGAAACACTGCATATGATGGTTGCCATAATGAGACCAGCTTACATTACACATGCAATAAGACGTCAACTCTGCGACTTTGAACTCCAACGACGACACATTTTGCTACGACATATTCGAGCGTTCCCCGAGAAGGAATCGTTAAATAGGCTTGGAGCGCCCGATCAACGTGCAACTGGAGAACTATAACTATATATTCTAGACTCTGTGCAGAATAAGAAACGTGTTGGCTCCTCTCCCCCTAGAACTCAGAGTAGGATAGGGAGATAATCCTATGGTATAGTTTTCACAGCAATTTGAGAAAGCTCAGCCAACCAACCAACTAACAGTGCGTTGTGGCAACGTGGGAGGCGCAGAGAAGACGATAGAAGAAGAAGAGAATATTTGTACAGAGACATATGTATGTAGAATATCCTTGTCGTTATAGGAAAAAAAATGTTGCAGAAAAAAAAAGTCTTGCTTGGCATGCATGTGCCATCAGCACGTCAATACTATAGTAGGAAAAAAAAGACTGAAAGAAGAAATGCCCGGCCTTTCGCGTCTTAGCCATAATATGTAGACTCGATCGGACTTACCATCCAAACCAAACGAACATTGGGGTACTGACACCATGCTAGAATCACCGACTTTGCTTCAAGGGGATGAGAAGAAGACGAAACCGAAGAACGAACGGCGTACTGTATATTTTGCCTCTGGAGCGGCCGATATTATTAGTAGAGACAGTGCCAGAGTCTCTAGCCTGCCTTGATGTTTTTGTCCGTGCTTCCGGCAAGAAGAGCTATGGTGCTTTCTCCGGCCATCGGATAGGCTAACGAATGATGGAAACTGTAATAATACTCGGAGTTTGACTGGCTCCTTTTGACCTTTAGTGGTCTTTAGTAGCCTAGCCGCCAATATTCTAGGCTGTTATTGTTGCACAGGATTCCCAGACTTTATCGTTATCGGCGCAGCTTCTTCTCTCTCCTCGATACTCCATAGTTTTTTTTTCATTCCTTCTGAGTAGCCGCCGCCCTATTTTTTTTCTTGCCTTATTACCCTTCCTTTTTCTTCTTTTTGGCCCCTCTCTACCTTCTCTTCTTCTTCCTCTCCTTACAAACCTCTAACCCCACTATCACCACCATACACAACATCATCACAATGGCTTCTTACGGTCCTCCTTACCGCGCCGAGCACATGGGCTCGCTTCTGCGTCCCGCCAACCTGCTCGAGGTTCGCTCCAAAGTCCACGCCGGTGCTGACGCCAACGAGGTTGGCCTGCCCGCCGTCGAGGCCCAGTCCATCAAGGACGTCGTCAAGCTGCAGAACGAGCTTGGCTACAAGGCCGTCAACTCTGGCGAGTTCAACCGCACCCGCTTTTGGGGCCAGACCTGGGATGAGTTCGAGGGCACCATCCGCCTGCAGGACGCCGAGGCTTCCATGTTCCGCCTGTACCACCCCGATGTCGTCTCGCTGATCGAGGCTGATCGCAAGGTCATGCCCGGTGACTCGGTTATTGCTGGCTCCAAGCTGTCTTTCAACCCCGCCAAGTCTATCTCCAACATTCAGGAGCTGCGCGAGATCCAGGCTGGTCTGCCCGAGTCTGAGTGGCACACCATCAAGCTGACTATGATCACTCCTTCGGTAAGTCTCTTGATTTCTTCTTCGTTACCAACCAAGCCATAGCTTCGCCTTTAGCTCTCTATCTCTTTTCATAGCTAACCGCCATTCACCCTATCGGTAGTGGTTCCACATGCGCTACAAGCAGAACAAGGCCTACACTGCCGAGGCCTACTCCAACGACGCCGAGTACTTCGCCGATGTCGCCAAGGTGTACCAGCAGGAGCTTGCTCAGCTGTACGAGGCTGGCCTGCGCAACGTCCAATTCGATGACCCCGGCATGGCCTACTTCTGCTCGCAGAAGTTCCGTGACGGCTGGGAAGCTGACAAGGACAACATCGGCGCCGTCGATGACCTGCTGGATGCCTATATCAAGCTGTACAATGATTGCATGTCCAAGGCTCCCAAGGATATGCACTTCGGTATCCACCTGTGCCGCGGTAACTTCATTGCCGGCCGCTGGTTCGCCGAGGGCGCTTACAACGTCATTGCCGAGAAGCTGTTCCGCGACTTGAACGTGCACACCTTCTACCTCGAGTACGATACCCAGCGTGCTGGTGGCTTCGAGCCTCTGCGCTTCCTGCCCAAGGACAAGGTTGTCGTTCTCGGCATTGTCTCCACCAAGGTCATCGAGCTTGAGGACAAGGAGGAAATGAAGCAGCGTGTCTATAAGGCCGCTGACTTCATCGCCGAGGGCTCTGGCCAGACCCGCGAGGAGGCTCTTAAGCAGCTGTGCGTATCTCCTCAGTGCGGTTTCTCGACTCACGAGTCCGGCTACCCTCTGTCCATGGAGAACCAGGCTGCTAAGCTGACTCTGGTCCGTGAGATTGCCAACGAGATCTGGGGCCAGCCTTAGGTCTGACTGACTCCTTCTATCTCTCTTTCACATCTTCTCTTGTTTCTTTTATCTACTTTTCTCTTTTTTTATGACTTTTTTCATCGTTTTCTTTTTTTTCTTTTTGCTTCGTGATATCCCTTGGGAACTCCTCACAAAAAAAATCTGGGTCTGGTTAACAGAAGTGATCGCATCAACTGCATCGCAATCCACACCATGGCGGAGAGACACAAAACGGGAAGGGAATTTGTATCATCATCATAAATCATTGGGTTTATTACAAATATCACTTGCTGCTCGTCGGGATCGGAAGTCTTTCTTCAGTACGCATATTTTGCATAGCTAAGCTAAATATCGCGTAGAAGAATGTTGTTAGCCATCTAGACACAGAAAGTACATAGCCGGCGTTGGGATTTCAACAAACCATTTAACGAGTGACGCTTTCATATAACAACAATTAATACACATGAGTATAAACTATATATAAAGACAAGAATATACATGAGTGAATGTGATTGGGGAAGCCTGTCCTTGTATATACACTGTATATATTCTATATGCAGTTATCGTGTATAATGCACCTTCCTGCTTGAGAATCCCCCCTTGGGCTATCCTGGTGATCGGCATATAAGGAAGCAAGTACCCTCTTTTAGGGCTTGATCCAGCCATTCATATGGCATCTGTTTCTAAATATATCTGTATCTTTCCGGATGCGAAGTTACACACGACTCTGAAACTCGATATTCGTCTATCCGAATGGTAATAACAGCAATCCCCCCTCTAATAAGAATAAATAACACCGTCTAAACAAAACGCAAAAGAAAAGAAATAGATCAAACAACCAGGGGATATAGAACAAATTGGCAAAAAATCACAGTAACAAAGATCCCCAGCTGGTTTGGATCACTGGAACTTGCTAGGCGCCAACGCCAATGGCCGTGTTGATCTGGGCCGGAACAACGGCGCTTTCTACAGCATCTGAAGGCTCTTCACCGTGCAAAGTGACGCCGTCAGTCTCACCGCCCGAATCTGGCTCTGTTTTTTCCGCCGCCGTATCGTTATTCCAGCCAAACGATGGACTCTTTTCACCCATACCGACAATATTGACGGCGTCCCAGTGGCCAACACACTCGGGCTTCTCAAAGACGACCGAGTCATCCGCAAAGCGCCCGTTTTCGAGGCCCGCAAAGTCCTCGTGGCCTCCGTCAATGCAGTCATCAACTGACACATTAGCTATAGGTACGCCATTCTCGCGCAAGATCTGTAGCTGTGCGCGTAGATTGAGTCGTAGCGCGCGCTCGGGTTCACTCGCATTGAAGATTTTGTTGGTCATCCATGGGAACAAGACGCCAAAATCTGACTGGTTCAGATGTGCGGCGCTGTTGACCCAGAAAAAGCGAGGCTGCGGCAAAGTTGCACCGGTCTCTTTGTTGACAAAGTCGGCTTGATCAACGGCTCGGCGTGACGGATTAGCCGAAAGAACTCGGGCGGTGGCATGGAAGTGCTCTGTCCACTTGTAGAATTGCTCTGATTCGATGGCAAGAAGTGCGCGACCGCCCGGGGCGCCGGGGACACTAGCATATGCGGGCAGAGGTAGATTGAGTAGGGCGGTCTTGGAGGGGTCGAAAAGTGGCATACACCACATATCGAGCAAGATGGTGACAGTCTCGTGGGTAATTTGGTTGCAGAGCTCAGAGTTACGGCTAGGCAAGTATAGCGGATCGGGCAAGCCTTTGAGATCTGTAGACTCGGCATAGTATGTGCTCTTGATGAACTGCACCATGGATGCAGCACCAAAGCTATGGCCGGCCAAGATCAGCTTTCCAGGCGTATGGATGTCCATCTGCGCCTTGAACATGTCCAAGCTGCGAGTCGTTGAGTTCATATTTTTAAAGTCCGGACTACCGCGATCCATAGCTAGGATAACTGCATGGGCAAGACCTAATTCCCATAGACGGATCTTAAGCTGATTTGCACGTTCGGTAAAGATCTCGGGCGTCGCATCGTGCTCGATCCGGATATATGGTACCGTCTGCACAATGTCCTTCCAAGGCGTAAAGCGACCAACTGTGGCGGTTGGGTTGCGGATCATGGTAAGCACGGCGCTACCATCACGGTGCTCCGGGCAGAAGACGATGACGCCATGGGAAGCTAGAGAGCCGGCTACATATGAGTACGAGTTGCGGCAGCCAGCGAGGCCGTGTGAGAACATAGCGGTTGGCCAGCGGCCCGAAGGTGTATTGGGAGTAGCAAGAGTGGCATTCTTATAGGCGGGTATCGTCGTGTAATACATGTGTCGAGGAAGATAACTGTGGATTGGGTTCAGGCCAGCCGGTCAGTACTTCACCTTGATTTCTTGAGGAAGAGAAGAGATTAAACATACGAAACTAGACCGGCGACCGTTGGTCCCATGCCCATGAACTGCGCATAAGCAGAAACATTATGGCGTTGGGGAGTCGGCAACCAGCGGATTTTGCGCTCACCAGAAGACTCGGCGACGGCAGGATAATAAACGCGAATGAGAACTGTATGAATATGAGAAGCGTTGGACGGAGTCGGTGCTGGCGAATGGAGATCGGTCACGGGGATTTCGATATCGACAGTGCCGACACGATAAGGGCCGGTGTAGTCCGGAAATGAAGGAATCATGGCGTAGTTTGAGAGAAGCTGTGATTTTGGGGATCGGGAATAAAAACTTGTTTGTAATTGAAAAAAAAAGCAAAGCAAAGGGAAAACAACAACGACTAGAAAAGCCTGGAAGAATGATAAAACGGATGAGAAAAAAGAAAAGAAAAAAAAAAAGAAGAAAACAAGAAAGAATATCAAAGTGAGTAGATCTTGATCAAGGATCATAATTAAATCATTACCATTAGAGAACGGGAAGAAACAAGGAAAGAAAAAAAGAACGGAATATTACTTTTTTTTTAATCTCCTGGATTTCTTTATGCATTCTTCTCCAGACTCTGAAGGTTGACAAGCTCAGCGTACCGGCCATTAAGCTTCATCAACTCAGCATGCGTGCCCTGTTCGACGATACGGCCCTGGTCAAAGACGAAGATGACATCAGCCTTCTGGATCGTGCTCAGACGATGGGCCACGGCAATGGTAGTACGGCCCTTAGCCGCCGTATCCAGAGCTGCCTGCACGACGTGCTCACTCTCAGAGTCAAGAGCCGAGGTAGCCTCGTCCAGAAGAAGAATCTTAGGATCACGAATCAGGGCACGGGCAATGGCCACACGCTGCTTCTGACCACCGGATAGAAGACCACCCTTGCTACCAACATTGGTAGAGAAACCTTCAGGCAGAGACATGATGAAGTCGTAGATGTTGGCTTCACGGCAGGCGTGTTCAACTTCGGCATCGGTGATTTCTTCAGTGGGACGTTCAGAACCCAGGACGATGTTGTCGCGCATGGTTCCCTGGTACAGGGTAGGCTCTTGAGACACGAGGGCAATGTGAGAACGGTACTGGGCGACATTCAGGGAAGAAACATCTTGACCGTCGATCAGGACTTGACCAGCAAGGGGGTCGTAGAAGCGTTCCAGAAGAGCCACAGTAGTCGACTTTCCGCAGCCAGAAGCACCGACAAGGGCAACATACTGACCAGGCTTGACGGTGAAGTTAAGGCCACGCAGAACAGGCTGCTCAAGACGAGTAGGGTAGCGGAAGTGCACGTTGCGGAACTCGATGAGACCCTCGACCTTGCCGAGAGGCTGGCCACCAGTACCCCAAGAATCGATAGAGGGCTGGCGATCAAACAGAGTCTTAAGCTCGGCAGCAGCCTGGTGAGCCTTGCCCATGTCGGGGGCGAACGAGAACACAGTACCAGCCGACTGAGCACCGAAGATGACGGCAGAGAAACACACGAAGAACTGGAACATGTCGTACTCACGCATGGCGATGAGCTTACCACCGTACCAGAAACCCAGAGCGAAGCACAGGAAGATGAGCGATTGCGAAGAAGCGTACAGAATCGACGACTTGGCAACGCTGATCAGAGAGTTGCGCTGCTGCTGAGCCAGGCGGTTACGGTACTGTGCCAGAACATCACCCTCACGGGTAAGAGCAGCAACGGTGCGGATGGCAGACACGGCCTCAGAGGCGTAGGAAGCCGAAGACTGGTAAGCAGCCTTGCTACGGCGCTGGAAGTGAGCCAGCATAGAGAAACGGAAGTAGCCGCAAGCAAGCAGCAGAGGGATAGTGGCAGTGCAGACAAGAGACAGCTTCCAGCCGATAGCGATAGCCAGAGTCAGAGCAGAGACCAGGGTGCTAGTGACCATGAACAGTGTGCCCAGGGTAACACCAGACAGACCAGCAACGTGAGTAGTCTCGGTAGATAGGAAAGAAGTCAGAGCACCAGAAGTGTTCTCGTCACGGTCGAAGAAGGCGACATCCTGGCGAAGCATGGCACGGAAAGCCTTGTCACGGACACGGTGAATCAGACGCTCAGAGCACTTGGCGAAGAGAATACCTTGACCAGAGAACGAGATCCACATGACAAAGGCAAGCATCAGGAACATAGCAGAAAAGAAATCAGACTTGTGCTTGACATCGTGCTTGTTCTCGGGAGTGATGACAACAGACAGCGTAGTAATCTCCTTGGAGAACAGGACAGCCATAGTCGGGTTACCACCACCGCAGATAATGCTGAAGAGCAGACCACCAAGCATGAGAGGCCATTCAGAACGGTTGAAGCCAGCAATCAGCTTGATCAGAGTCCACAGAGAGTACTTGAGCTCACCCTCGGCCTCAGCCTGGGCATTGTAGGCACCAGCAGCGATAGCAGAAGCAGCGGATCTGGACGCACCCAAAGCATTGCCGGCCTCGACATCCTTTTCATTAGTGGCAGAAGCCTTGCGGGATAGTTCACGGGTCAGTTGAGCATCCAGTTCAACGAGTTCCTCGGAATCCTCGGCGGCAGAAGATTCGACAGCGGTAGCAATGTTCTGAGCAGAGACCAGGTTGAAGTAGGCACCCTTGAGCTCCAGAAGTTCATCGTGGGTACCCTGTTCGACAATACGACCAGAAGACATGACGATGATGTTGTGGGCATCCTTGATGGTAGACAGACGGTGAGCAATGGTGATAGTAGTGCGGCCAGAAGAGGCGGCCTCGAGAGCAGCCTGGACAACGCCCTCGGACTTGGTGTCCAGAGCGGAAGTGGCTTCATCCAGAAGAAGAACTATTAAATATTGTTAGCATTTTGTATACATTGTTCGAATGGAATGGTTGAGTTTGCTTACTCTTGGGGTCAGAGACGACGGCGCGAGAGATGGCAATACGCTGCTTCTGGCCACCAGACAGCAGGAAACCGCGATCGCCAACGTTGGTTTCATAGCCTTCGGGAAGATCAGAGATGAAGTCGTGAGCATTGGCCTTCTTAGCAGCAGCCACAATCAGTTCACGCTGCTTCTCAGCGCCAGCATCCTCCCATTCAGTGCCGATCAGACCGTAGCGGATATTCTCGTAGATAGTAGTTCCAAATAGCGTAGGCTCCTGTTGGACAAGAGCCATCTGTTGACGCAGCCAGCGCAGGTTCAGGGTAGAAACATCAGTTCCGTCAAGGAGGACACGGCCCTGGACGGGATCGTAGAAGCGCTCGACCAGACCAACAATAGTAGACTTTCCAGAGCCAGAAGCACCGACGAGAGCAGTGGTCTTGCCAGCGGGGATGGTCAGGCTAACGCCGTCCATGACAACGACGTCAGGGCGCGAGGGGTAGATGTGCTTGATGTTCTCCAGAGTGATAGTTCCCTCAATGTTGGGCAGACGGGCACCAGCATCCGAGGATGAGTCTAGAGGAGACTGGCGGTCGATGGTGTTGAAGATCTTGGCAGCAGCAGCAACGCCAGTGGTGAAAGCCTGGATGTTAGGGGCCATGTTGCTCAGGTTGAAAGCACCAATCATGACAGCCATGAGAATAGTCAGCACGTCACTGAGCGGAACAACGCCGTTGACGATGAAGTACGAGCCCTGCCAGAAAGCCAGACCATAGTTGAGGTACAGCACCAGCATCATACCGGCGATCATGACAGCCAGCACAGCTTTGACACGCCAGCCGAACTTCTCGGCACGGGTCAGGTGAGAATCATAGCGCTTGGCCAGACGGTCCTGGGTCGAGAAGGCAATGGCGTTGCGGACATTGCCCAAAACCTCCTCGGCGACACTACCGCCCTGGGCGTAGGCATCCAGAGAGGTCTTGTTGTACTTGACGATGAAGCGCGAGCCAATGCCCATGTTGAGGATCAGGGCAACGACAGTGCTGGTCAGAATCAGAGCCAGCTTCCAGTACTTGATGTAGCCGATAACGAAGGCGGAGATGAAGGTGGCCACGGCAGTCAGAGTCAGGCCGACCTTCTCAGAGATACCGTCCTGGATCAGGTTGGTGTCGGCAGTGATGCGCGTAGTAACCTCACCGGCACCCAGCTTGTCGAAGTAGCCAATGTTCTGGCGTAGGCAGCTCTCGAGGTAGTGCTCGCGGATCTTGGCACTGATGTGCTCACCGGTGTAGATGAAACCGACAGTAGAGACGTAAGTAGTAACGAACTCGGCAATACCGAGGTAGACAAAGTAGAGGACAAAGTGCGTCATCTTGTCCATGAAGTGGTCATAGTCGATGGCGCCAGTGAGGAAGTCGGCGAAGATGCCCTGCAGCGATCCGAAGAGCACGGTCATCAGCGGCAAGGCAGCACCAGCAGTGATAGCGCACAGAGACGATATGGCGATGATGATGGTGTCGTTTCGCGAGGCATAGCGGTACATGGTCTTCATCGTGGCCGCAACATCGGGGGTCGCAACCTGGCGACGCAGAATAGCAGCCTCACCCTCGGGCAGATGAGCAAATGGATCGGCATCAACAATCGAGACCTCGTTGGAGGCTCGGCGGTTGTGGTGCCGTTGGCGCCAGCCGTCTGGGCCTTTTCAGAGTCAGCCTTGCCGGGGTTCTGCTGCGAGGAGCGGGACGGGGCTCGCTCAGTGGCAGAGCCAGAGCCGGACGTACGAGGCACGGCCCCGGTCTTTTCGGGGTCGGGAGACGCCGTCATCGTGGCGGTTAAGAGACGGTGATTATATAAACTGATGGTGTGATGTGTTGGTGTTGGTGTTGGTGTTGTTGTCGTTCTCTGCAGATATAATACAGTGAGTGGCAGAGACGAGGTCTAGTGAGTATAGATGGACAGTATTATTAAAGAAAAAGAGAATAATAGAAGAGAGAAGAAGAGAAGAAGAGAAGAAGAGAAGAAGAGAAGAAGAGTGGTTGGTGAGGAGAGAGGAACGGACACCAGATCGAGATCAAGGCGAAGGCATGTGGTCTTAATAAATGTGAAGACTCGGCCCAGCTTATTAGAGTGAAGAGCAAATAAGGAGAAGTGAGAACAAGGTAACAAACAGAATAGTCAGCGTAGTTTCAGCAACAATAATGCCAAATTAATCGAATTAATTCAATCCACGAACAAACGAACGGTCAAAACGCCGCCTTTTTTTTTGACAAGCTAGTCAGGAATGAAAAATAATAAAAAATGGGAACCACGCCGTTCGTTCTTTTGCCGTTTCCTAATCCAGCTCGCCGTGGTTTTTTTTTCTTTTTTTTTTTTTTAAATCAGACTAAACTAGCCGTATAGCAGCTAATAAATGAGGCCTGTAAGATCTTGTAATACTGGCCGGTCTTCCACTAATTGCCGCCACGAGCAGGTTACCAAACACAGAAACAACGTCGTCTCTTTGCCGATATCCCTATTTTGTTCTTTATTTTTAATCCATTCTCTGATTCGATTCAGGTAGACTAAATATCTCTGTTGTTATTCGGCTTTTTTCTCGTGAATTTCGCTTCCCTTGCTGTAGAGCAAATTTCTACTTTCAGCTCGTCTGTCTTATGTTTACTCATAATGAACAATCCGCAAATCACAGTTGCTTTTTTATTTATTTATTCATCATTTATTTTTCTTCGCTTATTTGGCTGAACACCGCCGTTCGGCTTGGTGGGGTGGCAACAAAATTCATGATTACATATAATTAGGCTGCCAAAAAAAAAAAAGGAGCCAGGCCTTGTGGTCATTTTTTACAGTGGCTTATTGCTGTACTGTACTGTGTAAGTGCCCTGAATCCACCAGGTAAATGTTCTTTAATAAATTAGCGGTCGCTAAGCGACGTCGCGCTAGTCCCCAAAATGGGCGGAGTCCCGTTTTCTAGTAGCCCAAGTCTTAGGATCGAACTATCTAGGTTGTTATGCAACAAAATAATAATGCTAAACGCTAGAAATTTGGGCTGTCGGGCTAAAAAAAGCTTCTTAACTGTCACAAACGCGCCAATTTTGCTCTTTATCGTTTCTGTGCCATGGCATCTTAACAAAGTCTAGAGTAGAGATCCGGCCAACTAACAACTATCTATATTCAATTCAATCTTGCTTCTTAGCATGCTTCTTGGCTTTGCTTTTCCTACCTAGCTTTGTCTGGGCTTTTGACGAATAATTAAATCTCGTTTATTTCTCGTAGAGTTCACTATGGTGTCAGTGTCCTGTTTCCTTATTTTCCTGTCAGCAAATCGGCAAGAATCAAGCCCATGGCTTACCGCCAGTGCTTCTTTTGAGTATTCTGATATTTCTATGAACTTTTTAAAAGTTATTTTTTTGTAGTCTTCTTGTTTTCTGTTTGTATCTTAGTTTGATATATCGTCTTACATTTAATTTAGTATTAGCTGGTTTCCTGTTTTTTTCTGGGATTACATACAGTTAAACTCACATTTATTCAATAACGACATATATTTCTCGCTAGGAGAACGTGGCTGTGTGAACCCTAGTCGGCGCATCAACCCTAAGCTCGTATTTACCAATCTGGACAGGTCGGTTAGAAACAAAGTTACATTTGCTTAATATTTTGCGGTCATGTAGATTTTCCAGAAGCCTTGTTTGATCCCATGTCTTTATGGCATTTTTTTTTTCTTTTTCTTTTCCAAGCCCGTCTTCTTAATTAAATTAAATTAATTGATTTTCCGGGATTGCACAACTCAACGCTTACCTATTCTGGTAACCTCTTCGTGGTAATGAGACAACCAATCATAATGATTGGAGCCCGGACTTAAAGTCTTGGTTCCGACTTTAAAGCCTAGATTGGCAACAATGGCACGAACCAAGGGAATTCCGCAAATATTGTCCACCGCTGCTTGCTTATCTAATAACCTGCCTAACCGCTTACGCCACTTACACAGAATACACTGTATGTACAAATCTGCATGTATTTACAATATAATATGTAATGGTATTTTACTATACATCTGTAGTAAGGGGCCAGTTTCGGTTGCACTCGCTTGTCTGTTTGCTCTTATCTATCGGATTTCCATCTTGCCTATGCTTACTTATCATTATTACATATATATATGTATCTTGTATCTTGTCATCTCCTGCGTCTTTCCTTCTCGGCAACCCTGAAGAACGGAATGCTGGATTGCACCCTAACGCAAACTAGTCGGGCTTACTAGCTTGAATTTTGCTGATCACCGCTCGTCTGATGGTTGATCATTATGGTACATAGTTGTCCTAAGTATAAACTTTCTTTTATCCGGCTTCATATCGGAAACGTTGCTGGAAACGCCTTGAAGCCCCTTCCAAGAAAAAAAAATCCCAAGCAAAGGTCCAAGAAATAAAGAGTAAAACGGCACACAAAGAAAAAAAAAGAAAACAAAGCTGCGCCTTTTCTTGCCCCTCCTCACCCCACATACCGAACCCGAACCTAGAAACTGCACCATAGCAACTCGAAACCATAGGCCTTCTTTTGCGCCTCAATGCTCATAGTAAGAAATCTGAAATCTCAAAAACACAACCTTCTTTCATCTCACCGATGATATAGTGGATCGTCTTACCACTCCATCTTACTAGGGCGACCGAGGGAGTCAATGTATTCGCAAGGTGACTTGAGTGTACATATATATAGATGCTAAAACAGGGCACACAAGAACAGGTCAAAACAATAAAACGCGGGAGAGAGGGAGGATTTGCTTTGACGTAAGAGAATAAGAAGTACCATGAACCCTTTTCTGTTTATTGTTCTTGAAATGACGAAAATATGTTGATGATGATGATGATTTTATTTATAGTCTAGAGATTTAACTAAGAGCTCCTTTTCGACTCCGGGCGAGGCCGTGTTTTCTGGCACCAATTTTCTATGTTCCTAGTGTCCAGGATTGCTCAGATTAGTCTGGCATCCATCCCTTTCA
>RHLR01000839.1:0-13053 GCA_009806335.1 Davidsoniella australis
GTATTTGTTTTACTACTGCTCATAGGAAGTGTGAACCACTGGTTTTTCGGAGCTAGTGTCGTCCCAAACATACAGAAGTCATTAAGTGTGTCTAAGTGGAGGACTTTAAATATCTATCCGGTATCTAATCCGGCGTCGTATAATCTTAGTGATTCAGGTAGAAGATAAATATAATCAAATCAAATCAAATCAACACCAATTTCTGTTGCTTTGAAAGCCGGAAATCTTCAGACTATCAAGTTACTACCGAGTCATAGGACAAAAATCAGTAAAATGATCAGTGGTTTTGCCTAAGTTCAGATAGCTTGTATCTACTGATTTTGGCATTGTAGTTTTTGATAGATGAGGGAATCAGGATACCAGCCGAAGATCCACACAGCAAGTTTTCATCTCTTCTATTTGCCCATGGTAATTTAAACCATGATATAATTAGACTTCTCATCACAAAAGGAGCCAATGTCAATTATGAGTCTTCTAATGGTAGGATTGCTCTTAGAGATTCTTATGCTAGAGGTCAATATAAAATTTTCTCCATTGCATATCTTGTCTGTCTTTCTACATTGTATCAAGCAGAAATCCGATAGAAAATATAGCTTCCTGGTGCAAACTGACTATAACGAGTCCGTTTTTCGTTCATACAGTTGTGTCGTTGTTTGTGATGAAGCCATGCTGTCATATTATTGTAAAATGCTAGTAGGTAGAATGGACATTCAAGATTATTAGACACAACGACTAAATATATCCGTGACAACCCTTTCTTGATAAACTCTTAAGTCAACCACATAAAGCAAAGCAGTAGTAACAAATTCTACCCACTTAGGTCAAGTTCCCCCATTCATTGTCAAAGGAATGAAGAAACGAGCTTCATACCTCATGCCCCCTTTAATAAACTCAACAACACAACACTTTTCAGCAGCATTCCTTCGGCAGTCTAAAGACAATACATAGTAAGAGAAGCATCCGCTTAGTGAAAGGGTAGCTTCTGGACTGGAGCAAGAGTGAGAAGCTGAAGCGGCTTGCTTACAGGGTCATAATAGCCAAAAGTAGAAAGGATCTGTCTTGAGGCCTGTTGATCTTGTTTGTATGTATATTTGTCCAACAACAAACGAAAACAATATTTACAAATAAGTACGTAGGTGCTACATGGCTATCAAAGATCCATTTCCACCTTCATAAATTTTTTTTTTTAAAAAAACGCATTTGATAAAGTGAATGGCGTATTGTCTATAGTGATTCATTGTGATCCGACGCGCTCCATGTCCAATAAAAGAGCAGTAAGACTTCTAGAACAACTAGATGATTAATTAGAGTGTATGGAGTCCATTGATTCGACATAGGTTAAGCCCAACCAGCCACCTACCCAGATGATCCATCGACGAAAAGCAGGCTCGAAATAAGCACAGCCAGCGCAGAATTTTCACTATGGATCGTTGAACGCCATGCTCTCTCTTGTCTAACTCGAGATTTCAATGTCCGAGGGAAAAGATTTGTGAATAACAAGGGAGACACCTATGTATGTCTGCCGTGGTACAATCTTAATTGCAACTCTATGGCATTTTTTCTTCTCCATGCCATGAATTGGAGAACCTCGAGTTCTTGGCTGTTGTCCATTTTACACACATAATATATACAGGCTAATCTCATAGTCACTCAAATTTTAAAGCAGATTACTACCTGGAACAGTACTTGGGGAATATAGCCAAGGTTATCAGGACGACGGGGGCTTTCTCGATCGGAAGAATATTCTTGTTGGAGGACAAAGAACGACTGAACAGAAGAAAAATCGATATCACGGCAAGTATTCGGGCAAAAAAGGAACAAATATAAGAATATCAAGAGCAGAATATTGAGATCTGTCTTCCAATTTGTGAGGTCTAGCAGGAAAGCAAAATAACGGCTGCTCCGATTGCAACTAATAAAACACCAAAAGAGTTACTGCCGTCCACGACTTCTGGAGCACAGAAAACCCACATTTTGTGTTCGTTTGTTTTCTGAGCTCACCGCCCACTCCGAAAACTAAAAGGACAACAGACGCACTGATAAATCCAACAGTCAAGCTTACATCATTTCGGCCAATAATCTTCCCGGGCTTTATTTATCTTTCCCATTATTCTCCATTGCTGCTTTTTAAGAGCTACCAGGGCTCCTCATATCCGGCTTGGCATATTTACCACATAATTCTTAGTTGTGTACATCAACTACCATCTTAGCACCGCCAAAACAATATCATTCGCAGCATTTTATCCCGCTCTATGGACGCTTGCACAGAACCACGGCCTCCGGTCTTAGTCCCTGCTGCGGGAGACGATGGCGTCGACGACTCGGGCGCTAGCTGCACGTCCAAGCGTCGGGATAGCAGCCCGAAGCAAGAGGAAGCTACCGACACGATACACAACGCAGCCGAGCGTGGTCATGCTGCCACAAACAGGTACTAGGGATATCACTTTGTTCAAAGCTGGTTTTAGATGTCGAGAACTGACACGGGCTTTGCCTTACAGATACGGTCAACCAATCATCAGTATCGACACGGAGGCTGAGAAACGCCTAGTGCGGAAGATTGACTGGTACGTCGTGCCGCCAGTGTCCCTTCTGTATCTCTTCTGCTTCATCGACCGAGCAAACATCGGTAAGTTGCCGTGTCTTCTTCTACAGCCACGCATGTGATACTAAATGGGGAAAATAGGAAACGCTCGCATTGCTGGTATGGCTCAGGACCTAAAATTTGTGGGCAATGACTTCAACATAGTGCTATCATGCTTCTATGTCTCGTACACCATCTTTGAGATTCCAGTCAACATGTTATGCAAGATCATGGGCCCTGGCTGGTTCATCCCGGCCACAACAGTGGGCTTTGGCATCATGTCTTTATGTACCGCCTACGTACACACAACTGCTCAGGCTTGTGTTGTGCGTTTTCTACTAGGTGCCTTCGAGGCGGGCATGGTACCGGGAATTGCCTACTACTTGTCTCGCTGGTACAGACTGTCAGAACTTACTTTCAGACTCGGGCTGTACATTGTAATGGCACCGTTAGCCGGAGCATTTGGCGGCCTATTAGCCAGTGCCATTCTCACCATGGATCATTTCGGCTCTCTGCACGGGTGGCGCATTTTGTTCGCCATCGAGGGCATCGTGACGATCTTTCTAGGTGTCGTCGGGTTCCTAGTTCTCACTGACAGACCAGAATCTGCGCGGTGGCTTAGCAATGATGAAAAAGATCTCTCAATCGCTCGGCTCAAGTCTGAACGATTGGGCACGACAGAGCTACTCGACAAGATGACATTTGCCAAGTTGCTACGTGGCATCCAGAATCCCGTTGTCATCAGCACAGCTCTACTATTCTTGCTGGACAATGTGACAGTCCAAGGCATTGTGTTTTTCACGCCTACTATTGTACGCGGCTTATACCCACAGTATTCGACGATTGCCATACAGCTGCGTACAGTTCCTCCGTACGCAGTCGGTGCTCTTTTCACACTTGTTTTCACATACTGCAGTTGGAAGCTGAATCGGCGCCAAATACTGTTGGTCCTGTCGTGCCCTCTAATCATGGTGGGTTACGCTATGTTCCTTGGATCAGACAACAACACAGTGCGTTATGCGGCAACCTTCCTTGTTTGTAGCAGCGCTTTTACCTTTGGAGCTTTGACAAACGCTGTCGTCTCGGCAAACGTGGTCACTGATACAGCTCGGGTGGGAGCGATTGGTAAGTCTAAAAAGCAGCATCTACACGTAGTTTGCGATAAAAGTAACTAATATCTAATCACGCAATAGGTGTCAACGTCATGGCCGGAAACATTGGCGGTCTCATATCGACTTGGTCATACATAGATAGCGACAGTCCCGACTACCATATCGGCAACGGGCTAAATATGGCGACCTCATCGTGCCTATTTATTGTTTCTACATTGACATTATTGTGGATGAAGCGCGATAACAAGCGCCGAGAGACTCGTAATATCGACGCCGAGCTTGCCGGCCTATCAGCAGAGACGATTGCCGGGCTGGAATGGAAGCACCCAGCATGGCGTTGGAAGCCTTGAAAGGTCAACAGAGTGACAAAAGATCATGATATACCAGTAATTGTATATATAAAAGAAGAACAAGAAAGAAGAGAAACCAACGCATATAATCATGGCACTACTCGCTCGATATACAGGGACTATGTATCTATCTGTATGTACTCCTCTGAAGAAAGACTACCGGCTGACTAGTTGGAGTTCAAGATAAGCAGCAGCTATCTCTCCTAGATGTAGCGGCAGTGGCAGTAGTCTCCTCAAAAGCCAGCTTACTCATCTTATCCGTAGCATCCAAGACGCCTTTGCCCTTAGCCAAGATTTGGCTTGGTGTGCTAGCATAGCTCGGCGGCACATCCAAAACTGGATTCTCAGTGAAGAAGTTGCGCGGACGCAGAAGCAGCGTGATTGGCTCGGCGGGCATAACGGGGAAATCTTCAGGTGCCGGAATATGCGTCAAGCCAAAAGTGTGCCATAGCACGATATCAGTGTTATCTACAGATTCGGTGCCGTCGCCGATCCATTCCGGTATGCCGAGTGAAGTCTGGCCAGATGTCTGCGGCACGTGACGGCCGGCTGGCCATAGCTGGTCATCGCGATCTGAATATATGATTAGTTAATAAGAAGAAAGGAGAAGAAAAAGAATAAGAAAAAAAGTGCAAAGAGTTCACTGACACTTGGTTACATGAACAGCATGACGTGCAAAGCCGGCGCGCTTCCATACCAACGAGCCCTCCTTGGGCAGCAGACGCGGCACTTCGCGACTCACTAGCTTGTAGGACACGGGCTTTTTGCTGTATGGGTTAAGCTTGGATGTATTGGCGATTTCCCACGAACGCGACGTGTTGCCGTCGTAGTCGGAGCAGCCAGTGCCGGTAGTGGCCAGCTTAGTGCGACGGGCATAGAAGGCGTTGCCATAAGGGTTCTCTGGGCTTCCAACAGCAGCCTCAGATGGCACAGTATCAACAGTAAAGACGGTATTATCGGGCCCGTCGATGCTTGGGTTGATGCGCAGGCAGAATAGGTGCTGGTGATTATGAGCGTTGACGCCAGGATAGACCTGTGTGCCCCAACCACCGGTATCTTCATCGACGGCCATGCTATACGTATTGAGGATGCCAGTCAGCTTGATCTCAGGCTGTATGGTACCGTCCTGGTGGAAGATCCACTGCACGGCATACTCGTAGTTGGCCGCTGTGAATATCTGCTGTAGCACCAGTCGCCGGGCCCGCGTCACGATAACCGAGTCGTCACGGAAGTCAGTATGCTTGAACAAGATGCCAGCGTCTTCCTCGTGAATGCACACCGCGTCTTGACGCAGCGCAGACTGCCGTTCTGGGTAGGGAAGTGTGCGTCCAGGTAGTGAATGGTGCCTTTACAGTCACAGCCCAACGCCAGGCTGTTGGTCATATAGCCGGCGCCATACTCACCGAGATCGAAGGCGTGCTTCCGCTGGTGTGGATGTTGCGGGTTGCCGTAGGGCACCACCATCTCAGCCAGCGATAGTCGGTAGAACACCGGCCGCTCGACGCCCTTGTCGGTGAAGCTGATGTTGTGCAGCACGATACCCTCACGGTAGTCAAAGCCCACGTGCATCTTCCACTTTTGCCAGCTCAGCGTGCGTCCAGATAGCGAGAACGAGACGCCCTCTGACTGCGTAATCGTCAGCGGCTTGATATCGGTGCGGTAGCCTCCATCGGTGGCCTTGATAGCCGCAGGGTGATAGTTGATCGGCTTCACCGTGCTAAGCGGGCGGCGTACGGCCGGGACGTCGATGCATAGAATCTTCTTGTTCACGGCATCGAATATGGGGCAGAAGTCCAGCGGATACTGGTACTGGCAGTCGTCAATGTCGGGGCGGTAATACATCAGTGCCTGCTGCAGACGTGTGTCTGAGCCAAAACGCTCGTCGTAGCCAATCGTCCATGGATCACAGAATACTTTGTCCATGTCTTCACGTGCTATGCCGCTAAGCACGCACTGCTCAATAACTCCCGGGTCAAGTCGGGCAATAAGCTCGACCTGCTGGAGCTCTTCAACAGTGATCTATAGATGATAGCCTGTTAGTTGACATCGTCATATCAACGTAGGTTGGACACGGAAACTTGCAATTGGCTGGCAGCCTGGCGCAGCTACCCAGCTGGTGATCTCGCCCGTACTGAGATCGACGAGGCCGTCGTGTGTCAGACCCGTCCGGTCGATCGCAACGATATCCACTACTCGAGGTGGCCGAGGCGCTGTTTCTGGGGCGGCAAGCCAGGCGGTCATCACGGCCTTACGGGGCTCCTGTGCCGAGACGACATTGAACAGCAGATCAGCGCCGTGTGCGGCTTTTACAATGGCAACAGCTTTGGCAATCTCCTCTGGTAGTAGAGGATCCCAAGGGTGGATGTCTAGTTGGATGGTCATGTTGTTCAAGAAGAGATGGAATGTAATGGTTGAATTTGCTAGAGAGATAGAAGAAGATGATAATAACGGCCATGAAAAGGATGTCTACGAGTCCGCTTTATATACTTGTATACTTGTATACATACACATGTTTGCGTATCTACTCGCATCAGCAACAATCATCAGTTCATAATAGATCCTATGCTAGCTTCCGGTTTCTTATCTATTCCCTCTATCATAGGGGTCCAATGTGCTATTCTATTTTGAGTAATCGACTTACAACTCCAACATCAACTCATACGCGCTATTCGGTATCAACACTGAAAATATCCAGAGAGAGCATTTACTTGTCATCAAAAGCACCCCGCGGAGTCTTATCTCCGTCATTGATGCTATACGCTATATCAATCAGACTCAGTTACCCATCTTCGCCCGAGAAATAAATCGTCGTCGTCATTTGAATATGGTAATTCATCCCACTTTGCTATTTCAGTTCCTAAAGCAGTAATATATCTCTGTGGACATGGCTTTGTCCTCTTTTTTTTTTTTTTTCTCGGGAGCTTGCCGTTTTCCCCGCAGTCATCTTATATGATAAGATAACACGTCGGTTCCTTTTGTGAGAAGACTGCATCTTTCGTTGCGTTTAGTGTCTACTCTAGCCAATATTTTACCTTCTGGTTTCTCATTCTGATTTGTCTCGGGTTGAATTGTATCGCCTTTTGCGTCTTGTTTTCCATTCTAGGCTAGCAAATTGCAATCAGCTTTTGTTTTCCTGCGTTTTTTGCAGCTATTCGCAGTTTATTACGTTACGTTTTATGTAAATCATGTTTAATATTAATTAACTGCCCAATAAGCGAAGTATCTGTACGTTCCCGATTTGGAAACTGAAGGGCAATCTAACCCTGTTCATTTACTTTCTTAACCCTTAGTATTCATATCATATCTACAAATACTTCTTATGTTCATACTGTGCGCTGAGATGCATAAAGAGCAAGTTTCATAGAGATCTTCACTCAACCACGCTACAGCTGCTTTAACGTTAGGAAGTACAACACTTGAAACCAAACAATATACTTGATAAGTCCGGAGGGAGCCCACGCAATGCAATACGATAAGAAACAGAATCTACACATTCGAAATGCACCGACATCCAGCAGTTCGAGCATATATTAGTAGTGGTTTCGACCAACTCAAGCACACATTCGTCAAGCACCCAGGTAGACACAAAAACTCTAGACTATGCCGAATCCACTACTTGACCAAGATCCGCTGGTTCGCTGGTAGCTGAGGCTTATCTGTCTTATAGTAGTACCAATGACTATATGCTGTCTCATAGAAAGAGGTCAACTAGTTCCAAGGAGAAACACAATTCTCAGAAGTGCATAAGAAACATTCTCGATGATTCTTGCAAAATATATGTACGCTATCCCACTCCTCACGTAGCGAGAACATTCCCCCCTCGCCCAATGCAGACCTGTACCACACTTCTCTTGCTTTTCGACATGCAATCATGCCTAACATATTGTACACAAGATCAAACTTTCATCTTCCGTAAGATCAAGCTCACCATCGTTCGTTATCCTCTGTCTAGCTGAACTCCCACAATCGCTCCTACATTTGGGCATCTGGACATTGCAGGAGGATATGATGACTTTTTATATGCATGTCTCGACTGCCGAATGACGAACTATCCAATCACGATAGTCAGTTGCATGCATGTGAACGTGGAATCCAGACTCACGCACGGTACATGTTTGCCCTTTTATCCTTCTCTCCATCCTGACTACGTTCACGGAGATGCATACGAGTCCGGGCCGTGTTTACATGTAAGCAAACAGACAGTTATTTTAGCATGTGAAAGAATGTCTACATCAAGATCTCACGAAGTTAGCTGCATCCCGCGTAAGTTCAAGTCAATGTAATGGTACGAGTACCACAATGTAGAGTTGGCCATATATGTGCGTATATAATGTCGATGCCCGGTATACAACTCAACTATATATAGAAAGTAATACAAGTAACAAGTTGTCTTGCCGAAAGTGTGAAACAGAAAGTTCAGTCTTGTGCTAGGAATCTCAGATACTGATGGGTCCAGCTGATTTTCCAGTCCTTCAAGTTGCTTGTCTGCTGACTTGGTAGGCATTCTTACACTTGATGTTGTGATTACAACTAAGCCCTACTATTATAAACCAGTGGAATCAGATAGCTTGGGTTGAAAGATACTTACTCAGCGCTTGAAAGGGACAATATCAGGTACAACACGTATTTCGGCTGATAAGTCTCAGCACAGCCTTTCTGAATAATATAGTTTCTCGGAGATCTCCAGAACCGATTGGGCATCAATACATTATCTTGTATGTTCAGCTTTCACCCAATTTTGGTGCACGGCGACATCATCACACAGTTTCTCTACTACTAAATGAAGTCACAGTAGTAGAGATACACGTACTAGCAAACAATTCTATAACAATTACTCGCAGACTACGGCCGGATACGACAATCTAGCTACAACTCAATAATGCTAAAAGCGTATACTATAAGTTTTAGAGGGTATACATTGAAATGATAGCGTCATGACTAAGGATTCCAATGGATAGATAGATGCAAGGCGAGGTGTCATTGAGGATTTGCTTACTCCTACTGTCTTGTCTTTCTGTCTTTGCACATGGTGCATATGATAGACGAATCGAATCCATTCGTCCGTTTCTGGTGCTTGGGCCAGCAAAGCATATGACTTAGCCTTATCAAGTGGACTCGTCAAGGAAAGCGAGATGCCTTCTACGAAGTGTAATTTTCCAACTCCAGATTTTGTTTTCTTGGAAGCGATATGTAAAGTCTAGGTGGCTACATATACATATATGTGCGTTTAGATAAAATTTACATGTCGCTCATGTATATGTACGTACTAACACGTGCGTTGCATAAACGAATACGTGCATACATGGAAATCTGCGTTCCTTTCCCTTATCTATGATTTTTGGGTGATGTGAAAAGATAGAGGGAAAAAAGAGTGTGTTCTTTCTGTGGTTTTACGACTTGCCCGCAGATCAAAGAGGGGAAAATAAGATAATAACTACGATACGAGCAAAGATGCAAAGCCCATCAAAGCTTACCCAGTATCACAAGATAGAATATTGTGATATCGACTATAACTTTGTTGGTATGCTTTGGTTAACCCTACCTTTATCTCGTATTACGGGTTAGTATACTGCTAATATCATGGCTATACTTAGCGCAGACTCGAATATTCGTGAAAATTACCAATGAGGTCAGAATGCTGTCAAAATAAACGGATAGGCGCCCCAAAATCCTCGTAGCAAGGGGCTATATTTTCTAGTTTTCTGCAATTATAGTTGTATGTATGTATGTGGTGGTTTTTTTGGTCTGCAGATAACAAATCCTCTTCTCCTCTTCCTTTTTTTTTCGCAGCAAAAAGCTTAGTTCTTGCTGATCACATCCTATTTTTCTCTTACGTACTAGACATGCTCAGCTATTCCTGTCTATTCGCTATTTGGATTAGAGGGGACAAGAGAGTTTAGTTAGTTAAACCCTTCCAGTTTAATGTTGAGCCAGCCGGTTTGACTACTTGCAGATCTTCTTGATCACCAAACCTCCTTAGTCTCTGACAGCCACTCATTAACTCCTTCTACTAGACGAAACGAAACAAATGGCTCTACTTTCTTTGGGTTATTTTGGTTTATTAAACAAGATATTGAATACAAAAATGCAAAAAGGGAGAGCTATCTCCTGTTCAGCTTGTCTCCTGAACAAGCACCATTAGTCTGTAGACGGTGCAATAATGATGGTTGGGTCATGTCAAGCTTGTCAACTTCGTTGCTACATCGTCGCTATGCCGCCTGTGACCAGAGTTCGTCTGTTTTTGTTTTTAGTCAAAGCGATTGCTGCTGTCAGTATTGGACGGATGACCTTTAGTTGTCATGGTTTTTTTATCACCAGAAGATGCCGCAGACCGCTTCTTTGAAACCTTAGCCAAATAGACCCTAATACCCTAACTGTCACGGCCAAAGCGAGATGCAAAAAGGCCTTGTAAGTCCTTGTAACAAGGCGGAAATTTATGTCCACAGGCGTCCCTAGCCTGTATCAAATCACCCGGACGATAATATAAGTTGACAGGGCTATTCTATTTAGGCCTTGGTTGAGTTATCAATTTTTTTCTTGTTTTGTGCATATAATAATGATGTGATGCTGTAGCTCCTCAAATATGGTAGTTGTGATAGTGATATGGGAAGCAAGCCATTAGTTAATTTGTGCGTGACCTGTGAAATATGGAATAGAGATGGTTGTAGAGAGGTGTGATATGTCCGTCTTGGTATTTGTCTCATCCGCCATGTCGCTAGTCTTGTGATTGACGTATAGCAATGTCGTCGTATCATAGAATAGGACGGGCTTGCTGTCACCAGACCTGCGCTCTGATTATGCTTTTTCTTCCAGAAGCTGTCAGAGGCTGTCTTGATTTATTATTTATTGCCGGTGGATGCCATGCCAACCAGTAACCATCTATCTTATTTCGAGTTAGAGTAACTAGTTGTAGATACATATCTGTATTGTATTTGGATGTATCTAGTCTGAATCTACAAACCTACTCGTATTTCGATTCAATGTACTGTGCAAATGCTTAAAGTAAGATGGGCTACTTTCGCTAATGCTGTGGTCTGGATGATGCTTGATAAGCCAAGCACATCTTTCTAATTTCATCCGACAGTATTACTATTACCAGTATCCCTTCCCTAAAATAATAACCAGTGCCCTGAAAGTACAGGACAAATTCCAATAAACAGCCGAGCTAGCGCCTATAGGTGCAAATTACAGAGGGTCGTGCTCCTTGGGTAGAGCCGGCCGCTTACCCTTTCTAACCCTTCATATCAAGGGTTGGGACACGTACAGGGGGGCCCTTCCGTTTCTGGGGACTTTTCTTTGTGAGAGTGAAGCCGAACAAGTTATTGACATCTTGAGAATATCCACTGACTGGAAGTAATCAGCCAAGTCTAAAGACTCAAGACCATGGTATCTTACAAGAACTAGCTTTGAGGCCCTTCTGTTGAAAACAGAATATAGTTCGGCGTTGTATTCTGTGCATATTTCGGGAGGCATTTTGTATTTGCTTCCATAGATGCTCCTTCCCTGGCAGTCATAAGAACAAGCATGCAGTTGCTGAAAACGAACGACAAGCATCCAATCCATGACATGAATCCATCCATTCCAAGCAGAAACATAATTTATTTCTGTAGAAAAGAAGAAAGAAAATGGGCGCTTGCATGTCTCGGTTTCAGAAGGAAAAACTAAACCCTGAGCGAAACAAAGGAAATCCAAGAATTCCTTGTTGTTGTTTGACTTGACAGATGCGGCTAGAGAGACAAAAAGGGACTTGTAGGTAGAGTGAGCTACATACTAAGCAATTACTATGTATGGCTTCACAGTGGCTTGTCTTGGCCGACTGGAATTCGCAGATACTCAAAAGCCTGCCTTTATTTCTTAGTGGAGCATTCATGATAGCCCGCCTATAGGACAGTAGGACGGCAATGGGCATTTCGCTGCATCAAGTACATGCAACTACCATCTCGAGATATCACATATACCGGATTTTAAGAAAGCCACAAAGTAGCTAGCAAAACAGGTTGAAAATATGCTTCCCCTCCTGCTTCTCAATTATTTTCTTCCTGTCGGTCAAGTTTCTTTATCTGGATCTCGCTCTCGGTCTTTCTCCGCTTCCTATTCCTGCTCGCTTGACATGTTTTTTTCTTCTTTTATCACATTGTGTCCACGCTTCGCTTGATAAAGCTACAGTTGCAGTCTTTTGAGAGCCAGAAAATCCGCATAATCCTGTATTGAGCTTGTCTAGGGAAGTCCGTTAACTGTGCTAGTAGAGTACGACTATCGCTTTGCTGACTATTTTCTTGGAAATACCACTAGACACCACATGGTCGGCTGTGCTGAGCTTGGCCTTATTGTACATGCTATGCTACTATATAATCGACGACCACAAATCATCCATCTTCTTCCGGTTAAAGCCTGGCTTCTAGTAGGTAGAGGAGACAGCACTATCTGATCCCGCCGCACACACCTTCTCGCTACTTGTTGACCTGCTCGTGGTCAACTATTGGTCCATAGGCGCAGATGGTTGATACTGATACAGAGATACCGCTGAGATCCTGGATAGACGCCCAACAAAGAAAGAAAAAAAACAAAGCTAATTATCAATAATCGTTCTTTAGTAGAAGCTAAGATCAAGCTTGATCCACTTGCTGCTTCTTTAACTTGAAGCATCCTGGAGCTTAAACACCACTATAACTCTGCTACCAACTTGACCCCGGTCTCATATTGACCGCAACTTTAGTATATTGTATACATATACATATATTAGTGAAGATAACTACTAGGGTATCATCAAGCCGCCGAAAAAACCTTTCTTGCCATCCAATCACTTTCTTGTATTCTCGTCTTACTTTTTCATTGCGGATTTCATCGTTGGACCTTTCTCGATAGATCCAAGTGAAGAGAATTAAACAACACAAACAAACTGCTTCATTCAAGACTAATGGTCATCGTAGTGCTAAGCCATCAAGAACAACAACAACAACAACAACATCGGAGCTATCCAAGACAAAAATATCCGATCAAGAACACCCGT
>RHLR01000840.1:0-13051 GCA_009806335.1 Davidsoniella australis
TGTCACTGTTGAGAAGTAGGTTGTCCTTCACCTTACATTGTATACTAGTATTAGTTCAGGGCTGTGTATCTTAGGATACCGAGGTGCTACATAGCTGCTATAGCTCCATTTCCACCTTAATAAAAATGAATGAAAAAAAAAAAAAAAAAACATAGCTGCAAGGTTTACAGAAATGTTGCTTATGAGCATTTATCAGGTCTGGATAGCCTAGCCAGAGTTAGGGTTATACATCACAATAACCCTATATACTCAGGACATTAACATAATAGCGCTGGTATTTTATATTTGAGAGTCATGCGAATTTGAGGTGGTTTTGAAACTACGGCGTACTCAGTAATGGAAAGCATTTTCCCCGAAACAAGACCGTTACAAATTGTCCGACAACCAGAATATTTGCATCTGTGTTAGATTTTTAAGATAATTATGTTATGCTATGCTACAACTATCGACCGATAGATGGGAGAAGCAAGCGTTGCCATGATAGACTGAGACGGGACAAATGATCCTGGTCTAAAAGTCACAAAGAAAAGATAAGTTAGTCATTGCCGTTGCCGGAACAGACGAAATCGAACTTTAAGAGAAGATAGAAGAGTAGTATCTGGGCTCTTGGCAGAGGATTCTTTTCCTTCTATTTCTCCTTCTTTCGTATGTCAAAGAACATTATTTGTATGTTGTTCTATTGTCTTGATCTCTAAAGTTCTAATAAATACATTTCTAGAGCTTATATACATATCATCAACGTCATTAAGCTTTACGTACAACTAGACTAGCTTGTCTCTTTTCTTGAGAACCCTTTAACCAATAAAACATCTTTGTATCTCACGTAACTTTGAATTTAGAAATAGATGGGCTCCGCATATCCTTCCGCAATTGAGGGCTAAGCTATCTCTAGCTTAGCTTCTTCTTTCTGACTTGCTTTTCTGCGCTTTCTAAATTTTCTTTTCTAAATTCTAGAGCTTGAGCGCCACGAATGACGCCACAGACAATTGATTAGAGTTCCCAAAGTAAATAGGCCAAAGAAAAAGGAAAAGGAAAAAAGAACCTCACGATGAATGTTGCGAGTAGAGTAGAGTAAGATAAATCATTAGCATAATAGTCGGGCTTTATGCCGGATTCCTTTCGTTGCAAGGGCCAAAACAAGAACTTAAAATACGCAACTGCCCGATACCGAGTATCCGTTTCTTTATCGGCTATTTTGTTTACGTTTCTACCCTTATTTTCCTTATTTATTGCTCGAACATCTTCTCATACTCTCATACTCTCATACTCTCATACTCTCATACTCTAATACTCACTTCTCCAGCTTGTGACAAAGCCACTTAAAAAAAAAGTCTACACCCTGTCCGGTTGGGACACTCTACTGCTCCATCCTCCACTATCGGCGTACGCCGAGTCCTACTGCGTCCCGGGCTTCTATTGTGATATTCCGCTGATTGTCCTATTATCGCTGCCATCGTCGCTCTTACGATCCGTCCAGGCACGAGCTACTGTCAGGTTGACGTCTTTGGCCGTCCCTTTTTTCTCTCGTTGCCTTTTCTACTTGTCTCCCCCACGAGCTGCTGCCAGCAAACCAACCAATCTTGCCTCATAGCAACTCGCTGAGATTTCCCATTGTGGAAGCTGAGTCTAGCTGAGACTCTGGTCGTTCGTTGCCCGTTGGCCGGTGCTTTTTTTCCCTTAACCCTCTGTTCTCTTTTGTTTCCTCTCAAAACTCTTCCCTGTATATACTTCGGGACTGCCCCCTTCTTGCCCCCACGGACATCTTCTAAGCAAGCAGAATTATAGGGCGGCCTTACCTGTAGTTACATCTAGAGCTTTTCTCTTCTTCTTCATATTCCCTCGGTTGCTGCAGTACCATCACATATATCATCACTTTTGCGCCAAGTCTAGGACAGGCCGAACTTACCAAAGACCACATCTGCATTTACTTGTTTTCAACCAATTTTAAGCAAGAATTTAAAGGAATACCTGCAGCTTTAACCTGATCTAGAGACACTCGGGCCCAAGAAAGAGTCAGAATTTTCAACGGCCGGCTTCCCTTAAGACTGAACGGAGCCCGTTGCGCTACCTGACTGATCTTCTTCAACTTTGAGCAAACGAACGTGATACAATCGCCTGACTCTACATATACAACCCTCATCGACTCTCTTTGCATACCCTCTACTCAAACATGGGTTTACTGTAAGTCTGGAACTTGGGCTAAGACACTGCATGATATAGGCGTTCTAACACTGAATCACAGAGCACTTGGAACGGCCCTAGATTGGTCTGAGGCTAAGCCAAAAGCCCAACAAGTTCGGGAATGGGGAATCCAGGTATGGTGAATTGATCGTCAGAAAGCTACTCGCGAAGATTCTACGTGAGGCTGTGAGGTAGTAGTCACGCTTCTTCTAGTAGACTTCTAGCAATGCCACTAGAAAACCCATGCAAGACAAAACTACATTCCCCCAGACTCATAGAAGCGAGCGCTAGCATGCAATGAATCCGTCGGACTTGCTAACGTTCTTGCTCTTTCTCTGTAGCAACTGCTTGAAATTTGGAACAAGGCGAAGACAAAGGAGAGAGACGCCATGTTGTGGGGTGATGAGGTGATTTTCCCTGCCGTCCTCAGCCACAGTTCTCTCGAACTAGTGGTGTGCCCTAATATCATTCGTTCACTCTTATATCTAACAGACCACCTCTACAGATTGAGTATCTAGTCGTTATTTACGACCAAGATAAACCTGTGGTTGTTTCGCTGCGCCAAGCCGAGATTCTCGAGGAACTCTCGCGCCTTAAGAATGTCATGCTTCAGGATGTTTCTGGATCGTTGAAGCAGTAAGTCCTGTATTGCAATAAGCATGACATATATCATTGCGTACTAACACTAAGTATAGACATGCTATGCCTGTGTTCCACCCCGAGTTTGGGCGCTTCATGCTGGAGACAACTCCGGGTGAGCCCTGGGGCATCGGGTTCAAGGAGCTTCTTGAAGTTGAGCCCGATATGAGACTTCGGTAGGCAAATCTTGACAACAACTCACTAAAAAAAGCCAAAGAATGAAGCGTGCTAACTGAGACACAGGCGAAAGCTTGCCCGGGCGCATATGCTTTCCACCGAGTATCCCATTACTCTCACCACATATCCCCGATTAGGATCTCCCGGCGTCTTCTCGGATCCCTATTATCCCCCCTCGGGCAACAAACTACGCTCTCAGTTTGTTCCTGACGAGATTGCTAACCCGCACATCCGTTTCCCGACCCTGGCTGCAAACATCCGGTCACGCCGAGGCCGAAAAGTCCAGGTGAACGTGCCCGTGTTCTTCGACGAGAACACGCCTAAGCCATGGGTAGACCCGACGGTCAACTTTGACATGCATACATGGCCCGAAGATGATGACGTTAGAAACGGTGCGGCGCCTGACAACTTTATCCATATGGATGCCATGGCCTTTGGCATGGGAAGTTGCTGTCTGCAAATCACGTTCCAGGCTAAGAACCTGCTAGAGGGTCGTACTATGTACGATCAGTTGAGCCCTCTAGGCCCCATCATGCTGGCGCTTACTGCGGCGACGCCCATCTACAAGGGCTTCCTGGCCAACACTGATGTCAGATGGAACCAGATCGGCAACTCGGTTGACGACAGAACGCCAGAGGAACTCGGTGAAAAGCCCCTCGAGAACGACAGATGGAGAATCCCCAAGTCCAGATATGCTTCTAACTCCACATACATCTCTACTGATTCGCGGCTACGGCCCGAATACTTCGACCCTGATCTGGTAATCGACTCAGCTATCAAGAAGCAGCTCATGGATGGCGGCATGGACGACCGCCTAGCCACGCATTTTGCCCATCTATTCATCCGAGACCCGATTGTCATCTTCGAAGAAGACCTACAGGAGCTTGATCTGACCAAGACGGACCATTTCGAGAATATCCAGTCGACCAACTGGCAGCACATGCGTTTCAAGCCCCCACCGGCCGATAACTCTATTGGCTGGAGAGTTGAGTTCCGTCCGATGGAGATCCAGCTGACCGATTTTGAGAACGCGGCCTTCTCCGTTTTCATTGTGCTTATCACACGTGCCATCCTGTCGTTCGACCTTAACTTCTACATTCCCATCAAGAAGGTTGATGAAAACATGGAACGAGCTCATGCCCTAGACGCTATCAGCACCCAAAAGTTCCACTTCCGCAAGGATCCGTTCCCCAAGAGAGTTTCCCGTGCCGGTTCCGGCGATGACTCCCGGCCCGGATCCAGAGCGCCTAGCCGGCCAGTGTCACCATTTGGACCGGTTGAGGACGAGTACTCAGAGATGACGGTCAACGAAGTCATCAATGGCCAAGCCGGTGGTTTCCCTGGTCTCGTCACCATCGTCGAGTCGTACCTAGACAACATCAATGTCGATATCACAACACGCTGTGAGCTAGCCAAGTACCTCCGCCTTATCCGCCAGCGTGCTAGCGGTGAACTGTGCACTACCGCACGCTGGATTCGTGACTTTGTAGCTTCTCACCCAGCGTATAAGCAGGACAGTGAGGTCTCTGATGAGATCAACAAGGACCTGATCGCTTCTGTCATTGCTCTAGGCGATAGAGAGGCCAATGGGGAGCGCTTCAACGGTGGCGGAATCCAAGGCCTCACTAAGTTATACGGGAACTTCAAGGGTTGCAAACTTGGCGAGGACTTCAAGATCGTGGCCGCCAGTGAGCCAACGGTGGAGCCTACTATGAATGGTCATACCGATGAGCTGTCCGTAGTGGAGAGCACACCATCTACAGTCTATCCAGAGGCTTCACTGCCATGAGCAACGAAAACCCGAGGCCTTTGGGGCCTGACAACATCGAGGAGGATTCAATACCCTTGACCATCAATATTGGCAGGTGATCGTTATTGGGGGCTAACCTAAGGTCTCTATCAAACAAGAGACAGTGAGGAAATCTCTTAGTTGAACATGCTTGTGGTGGCGTGTAATATGTTCAGCCACTAGAGTAATTCTGCTATCGGTAGATGACGTTTCGTACCGATTGAACAACTTATCTGAGGTTCCAAGACGATATGTTGCTATGAAGCTGTGATAGAGAAAGCTCAAATAGGCCCAGGCAGACAATGCTACGCTCTATCTGACATGAGAAGCACTCTCGGGCTCCTTGTCATCTCGCTCTGTCCATCATAGTCCAGCCATAAACGAGTATGGCGCTCTGGCTTTAGATTTTTACCTTCCCTTAACCTGCCTACATCACTATAGACTCGCAAACTCTACCTCAAGATTTCGACATCATCACCTAGCATTGACAAGAAACAATGAAGGCCACACATCCTGCTGGCACAACCTGAGCGGTCTTAGTCACAATGCCATTTCTACAGCATGAATATCGAGGGTTTTCGTTGGGCTCGGAGGAGACCCAATAGTTGTACTGAACCTGTACAACTTTCTATCAAGATATCGTCAAGTGAAGACACACGGCGCAATAGGCGGCAAGTGCATGCATAGCTTAGTGACAATATTGGTAATTGTACATAGTAACACATTAGTGGTTGTTTTAGTTGTGGTGTTCTAGATTCTGCAGTTAATATCATATTCTCTCTGTTTTTCCTTTTCTCGTGGTTCTTCTTTTCCCTTTAGTATTGCTTGCTATCAAGCGAAGTGACAATGTTTCATTTTTCCTGGAGTTTGAACTAGATCATCATGTCCATGCCCTCCGAGAATCAAAGCTAGACAAGCATCCATCTTATAAAACCTCTTGTAGATGCTCGTTTGTACAACATCGCGTGGAAACTTGGACAACATCTTTCTATCTTCGCATCATAGTGATCAAGATGACAGCTGCTCATAGCGGATCTCGGTATCCACAAAAGCGAGGAGGCTATATCGAAGTCATAAAGTATCAACTTGAACGGAGTACTGAAGCTTTGCGGCCGATGGGCATACGTATTCCCAATTTGACTAATCTATACCGGCTGTAAACTACGTATGTATGTTGAGATTCAAAAAGACTTCTTGTGCTATAACTGAATCACCTGTTCCAATTTGAATCTAGCAACTATGCGTTGATATCAATATGTCTATCAAGGAGAACACATCAGGTCTCAAGACTAGGGTGACCATGGCATCTGTCTGGTTCGAGGCCAATGGCAAGATATCTAAATCAAGAGATAGGCAGATACCATTCTATCCCTCGACTTAATACAACGGGCGGTAGTATAAGGCGGGCGTTTTTCTCCTTTGCTTTTTTCTTTTTCTTTGCTAGAATATGGGCATAAAGATTTGCATCCACTCGATATTTCGTGGGTGTTGTTGATTCGCGGGCTAATGATGTTTTGCCGACACCTTTCTTCCTATTATTCTTCTCCTCAACTCGCCGATAAACCGGAGACAAAGACAGGAAGTGAGGACCAAAATGTCAGGGTGAGGGATAAAATGCCACTTTTGCCCTAGCGACGTTGTGCAAAACCAAGATGTGGAAGGGGGTGTTTGTTGATGCAGATTGTGTATACTTCAGTACTTGTGGCGCATCTATATTAGCTACATACACATATGTAGGTTACTATTGTATGTATATGTACGCATACATATACATAATGCAGTAGTAAGCCTACTATAGATAGTAGTGCACTGGCATTAGTGTTCAGAGACTTGGCTGTTTTAGAAGCCCAGTGTACCTCTCCTCCAGTGTGGTCAAGCTATTCTAAGTACAAGATACTTGAATACTAAGCTAGGATGGCAGTCATACTTGTAGAATAGAAGAGGGGAAGCTCAACCTAGCATGTCTTTGTACATACATACATACATATATAGATATATACGTAAGGTACACAAAGTCGCAAATCCACTATCAAGACGCTATAATTGGAGACAGCAACTATCACCTAGTTAAGTACTACCTTGATATGTGATACTTTTAGACCTGTTGGCCAAGCTTAGCTCGTTATGATACTTGGATACAGACATTATAGCCTATCTCCCTGATAGATATATTGTGCCGCGTGACGTGTACAGATGATGATGATTTGAGCTATCACATCCTTCATGGCAAGCAAAAGTCTCATTCAGCACGATAAAGGCCGAGCTTCTTCTTTTCTTTTTTTCGACTAGACATCTAATTGGGAGGAAGAAAGAGAAAAAGCAAGCATTTGTGAGTTGTTCATTACTATTGGATCTCTGGGCTGATGGAGGGTTAAATGTAGCATTAAGCAACGCAAACATAAAATCCATGCCTATATGTTTCTCAGGTCTCAAAAAGCTGAATGAGTCTAGCATGCATCTTGAAGCTTCCGTTTTAGTCAAATCTTTTTATTTTGTCTCGTCCTGTTACAATTATAGGAAAAAAGAAAAAAAAGGCGAAAAATGTTCATGCGATGAACAGCAGTCTGATATAGACTAGAATGCATATATTATATTTGTAATTACCCCACAGGCGTAGCATTTTTACTATTGTACTGTTGATCTGGCCACTACTTATACCTACATAATAACGGACTAACTAACTGTACAATGTACTCTGTATGTACATTCAATATGCCTCTTGTAGAGCCGTCATATCTGTATGTATCAGCCCCAGACAACTGGTCAGTCAATAGAACTGACGAAAAGTAGTTCGTTCAACTACCCAACAAGCTTAGCTCCTACATCATTGACAATCAGGAGTTAAAAATCCGAAAAAGGGTGTGGTTAGAGAAAAAGAGAATCTACATATTGATTTAGGGACTCATCTATGAGCTAAAGAGTACCTACAGATATATACAGATATACACTTGGTATTAGCCGAGCTAGTATTAGAAACCAAGTTAATTGTAAGCCTGGAATGTACGCTTTATTCGAAGTTTATTCCCAGTTGCCTTTTTTGCCTTGATTCTGGCCTATTTTACTCCCTTATTTCTCTCAAATATCAGGTTTACAGATTCAAGATTCCCTAGTCTCGTCAGGCTCGACATCTAGAGGGCGCCCTAGATCTAGCGGGCGAAGGGGTTGTCTGAGACCTTTAAAGAGAAGTTACATGCCCAGAGTGGGAGGAGGACCCTGACTATATAACGATTTTAGAGAAGAACTAGAACAAAAAGGTTCACGCTGCGGAACTGTTATCTTCTATGCCCAGTCCGAAACAAGATCTCATCATCGGCTATGATTTTTTTTGTTGTTATTTGTGTCTTTTCCTTTGTCTCTGCTTGGATCTCAATAAATCCCTGAATTCATTCCAGGTCTATCCTGTCTTTCTTGATTTTTGAACATGTAGATGTATACTTTCTTTTCTTACTATGGCCGATCACCGGGCCGCTAGTACAAATCGACGTGTTAGTATGGCAATCTATTCATATATCTGTATATGTAATGCTCTAAAAGATGGCTTTCCTGGGGAATATCTGTAAACCGTCAGCCATCGGACAGATCAAGATAGGGCACCTAAACAAAAGGGTGTGGTGATATTATATGCATGATTTGGTATCTTATTATACGGATACAGATACATGCTTGGGAAAGAAGATAAATATTTCTCGGGAATGCCAGAGAGTGCATCAGTAATAACGGTAGCAATGATGGAAATGGTTCAGCATGAAGACTTAGACTTAGCCCGGAATATAGGCTTGCAATCTTTCTATAAGGGAGCATATATGCACTATATCCTAAGCAAATCCTATGCTTGTCACCCCGATAAGTTAGAGCTAGATTAGAATTGGAGCAATACGGCCGGGATCTACGGGTCCGGGCCGGATCTATTCCTCGAAGCTAGTGAGCAATCACGTCACTAAATCTTGGTAGGAGTAGATATAAAGAGGAGGTCGAAGATAAAAACAGAAGGAAGGGGCGTCACATCTGACCAACTTTCACAAGCAGTTCCTTTGAGACCTGGAATCCAAAAACAAACATAAACAAAGCAGCTTTACAAGCAATGCTGTGAGATAATACAACACATAGCTTTTATGTAGTGGCTCTAGTCATCGGTGTTTTTCCTACCAACATTTTTTATGTACAGCATACCACCACTATGCTACTAATACAAAGAATAAGAGGATATATAGTTCGATACGGCAGGATAAAAGATAAAGATAACATAGTTACTAATAGCAAAAACAGTAGTTAGCCAGATAATCTGCTGTAGAACAGTCAGACAAGGGGCGATGGAATATAGCGGAAAAAAAGATCTATGTAGTGGTAACACGATGAGCACTATATGTATGTATCATGCTGATAATGGTGCTTTTTTTTTCTGAGAGAGTGTACGCTATATTAGGTGATCGACTTGTACAAACAATGTCTTTATACAATAATTGCTTCAAGATAGGGTAGAGTTTATGATATCTTTTACTCCTTTCTATTTTTTTCAGTCCGTCAAAAACATGGCATAAAGTGAACTCGTGGCCAACTATATCACGAAGTTCTATATACTATGCTATTCACCGTAAAAGGCCTTGGGGACTGAAAGAAGGACCGGCCCGAGAAGCCGCCAACCACCCATTAATATCTTGACGCCCATGCGAGGGAATGACACAATATGTGTGACTTTCACAGGCTACATCCGCCTGCACTCGGATCAGTAGACTTGACTGATGGAGTCTGATCAGAGTGCTGTCCATACTCCTACCAAGCACCAAAACGAAATCCTTGAGCAAAGAGTCAAGATGTAGTACCTGGTGTATGCTGTATAGAGTATAGCATATGATACATGGTGGGATTGCGGGCAACACTGAGATCCCGCGTACTTGCAGGCATAGGTCTCTGATGGAGTAGCACAGCAGTTGGACAAAAGCATCGCTGTCTACTCTTCTTGTCTCCGAAACCCCCAGACAAGATTAGAAGTAAAGTAGCAAATAGGATCTTTTCCTCGTAAGACTAAGCCCGCTAGAAGACTAGACAAACTATCAGGGAAATTTTAACGAGGAAATCACTTAGCAAGCCATGTTAAGACTACATACGCTACCACAGCCATAGCCAAGTTCTTTTGTTTATTCCTACAAGACTATGAGGCTAATAAAGGGAAACGAAAAGTGATAGGTGTTTATGGTTGTGGCGTTATTTAGCATTGTATAGTATAGCTGTATGGACGGATACATGGCCATTCTGCGTTCCGCCATAGTACTACTATAGCTAAACCAAAGTATATTTGTATGAACAGAGGGGGAAGGAAAGACAAAAACTGATGCGTTGGCAATATGGATGGTGGATGGTGGGTGGTGGCATCAAACATGAGAGGTGGCTGCGTTAACTGCGTGCGCCCGCCTCGTATTCAAATCTCCATCGTCAATACACTTGTATCAATCTCTGGACTAGATTGAATCTACTGTCCCTGCTTGCCTTCTTATTATCCGTTGGAGACGATGGCCTGAGATCTGTATTCTGCACCTTGTAGCCTGTATCATGTACAACCATCATATTATTGTCGTGTCTATCTGATATTCAGCAGGCTTTCGCTCTCGTCGCCTTTTGAAGTCACTGTTGCACAATACGCCCGTCCGCTGTGTTATACGCCGTCTCTTTATCTTTTGTCAGCCCCTGATTAGCCCTCTAGATAGGAAAATACCCTCTGGAAAGTGGAATATCTTCTAGCAACACCCGAGCTATAGGGAGTAACAGACATCCTTAGTGCTATCTATTTTCTTTTCTAACAATAGAAGAGCGAAGGTGATTTTGTCTTTGTGCTGCACCGATCCGCAGGTGGCGATCGCCCGGCTACGTTGTGATCACTTGTGGTGTTCCCTCCCCTCCTCTTTATGGATGAGAAGGGAGCTTTTTAAAAAAAAAAAATTTCAAACCCCCTACCGATTTGTATGCTACTCTACTGCTCTAGTAAGACAGTCAAGTAGTCGACAGTAACGAACAAGAAACAGACAAGAATTTAATAAATAAAAAAAAAGTCATGTGGTGATTCCCCTGTCCTAAGACACATCATATCGACTTGTCCGAACTAGTCACTCCTTCTAGTACTACTTTCAAGTCTCGCAAACGACAAAACAATGCTCAGTACTGCATGAATAAGGGAAGATGGGAATACGTCGTTTTCCTCTAATCTCTGATCGCAATCGACATCTTATATCAGGTGCCGTTAATGTCATTCTACAGCCCATCTGAGGCGGCCTGAAGACTCCGCTCGGAAGAACACTAGGAAATATGGAACATTTCATGCCTCTTCCATTCTATCAACTTCATATAGTGCAGTTGTATAGTCAGTGATCAATGTATGGGGATACATGAGTAGTACATTCCACTAGATCAGTAACATGTCTCTTGCCAAGGTATTCTGTAGGTATACACCAACTTAGCACGCCTTGATTATCGAACTCACATATTGCCCTGTATGTAATACATCTGTTGATATGAATTATGTCATGTACAGCACTTTCTACAGTATCACACATATCTACCTATATACATATGTACAGATACATATACATATGCCCGGCGCTAATTATCAACATGTATACATCTATGTACCAATTACACGGGGAAATGAGAGAAAACGACGCCGGAAACAGGTCGCTTGTAGACTTTGACTACTGCGACGCCTCTTTTGATATCCCCTGCTGCATCCTTTAGCACCGTCCTTCGACATTCTATGTGTTGTCCCCGATAGAGATGAGGACGAAAATCGGTGGCTTGTCTCGGACAGCTTTACCCCGAAGCTATACATCAGTAGCCAGTAGAAAGTGTGGCACTAACTAGCTAGTATACGTCTTTTTTTCTTCTTTTTCACTTGCTTGCTTTTTGTCTCTATTAGAAAGGGAAGGAAGAGAAGAAGGGGGGGTGGTCGGTCTTGTTTCTCTTGACTCTCTCTCTCTTTTTTTCTTCCTTTCGCTTTCATCTGGAATCTACTTAGTGTACCCGACATATCTGTAGCATTCACTGCCTTGGGGCTTCAGAACAGGCCAGTCATCAGGTAAGAATTGTCTCTGATATTGCTTAGCGATATGAATCTTCCTACCATACAGTGTATATACACTATGCCATGTACAAACAAATGACGTGATGTCTGTGGTGAACTGTGACTGAGAAGGCACATGTGTCTCTAAATAGCCGGAAAGCTTACAAGATGCGTTCCAATGTCTTGAGCCGAGCTATTCCTCGAGTTTGAAGGTACAGCTTGAAAATCCATCACACTGAAAATGAAGAAAAGGAGAGCCCTATTTTTGAACGATCTCTAAAATTAGTGTCTTTTTCTGCTTTATCTGCCCTTCTATATCCAATATTACTACATTTTCCAGAGAAACGTTGCTTATTATCTCTCAAATCTCATGAAAGGTAGTGCACTACGGACTAAGATAAAAGAAACTACTCGATAGTGGAGTTTAGAGAACCAAAAGGATGAAAAAGAAAAAAAGAAAACCTATAAATTTCACAAGAGTAAGACTCCATACAAACTAGTACAAGGTGCCTTTTTTAAGGGAAAAAAAACTATGCAGTTCTCCTTCTATTGCCCTCTTTCTCGTAGTAAGAAGGGCCGAGTGAGTGATCACATTTATGAATTGTAAGAGACGGTGAGATCAAGGCGAGTAAAGATCAGCGAGGATGACCGGAAGATAAGTTATCAAGGCAAGACATTTTTATATTATAACCTTACCCATATTTGCTAGTACGCCATCTCTTGCTACATATTTAATCGAGTACCAAAAGGGTAATAAAAGTCACTCAACTGAGGGGTAGCAGTGTGGCTTCTCGCTATTTAGTGCAGTCTAGATTGTATATGTATCTTCCATTATTTGTCTATCCATGAGTCGGGTATTGTTAGTTGCTCCTGGTATTTTCTTTGTGGTAACTTAGTACATAGCAATTAGCCTCTAAAGAAAGAAACCCGTTAGATATGATATGGTCTCAGCCTCATCGTTCCATAGCCACAAGACAAGCAGGCAGATTGACTTGATAGCATCGAATACAGTAGCAACTTTCATGTTTCATATGCAAAAGGAAAACAAAGATACAAATACATATCTGTACAGAGAACAAAGCCGAGGGGCCTAAATGCATCACGATCGGAGAAGGCACCACACGTGCAGCTACTCCCGTGGTTTGTGGTTGGCCAGCCGCAGCTATAATTTTAACATTTACACGTCCATATAGCCATCGTTTCCAGAAAGCCAGAGT
>RHLR01000841.1:0-13040 GCA_009806335.1 Davidsoniella australis
GGAGCTGACGTCAATCATGTGACTTCTGATGGCCAGACTGCTCTCATTCTTTCTTGCTCTGGAGGTCATATTGATGTTACTAGGCTCTTGATCGAGAACGGAGCTGATGTCAATCATGAGACTTCTCATGGCAATACTGCTCTCATATGCTCTTGCTGGGGTGGTCATGTTGATGTCACTAGGCTCTTGATTGAGAAAGGAGCTGACGTCAATCATGTGACTTCTGATGGCGAGACTGCTCTCATTCATTCTTACTGGAGTGGTAATTTTGATGCTACTAAGCTCTTGATTGAGAACGGAGCTGATGTCAATCATGAGATTCTTAATAGTTAGTGTTATAGACATCTCTAATTGGCTTTTCCAATATGTTGCCTTTTTGAGTTGGTAATTTGCTTTTGTCTATGTCTAGTTTCACTTCGTGGAAACATTTCATACTATCATGTTCATTATTCCCCTTCTGTTTTTAAATAACGGTATCCCCCCTATTTAGTCTAGTTCTATGATCAGCCTCACTTTAGAGTTTCAATAACTACTGTTCTTCTTGTCTTCTTGGCAACCTCAAGTTGCAAATGCATTTTCTTTCATGAAAACGTTTCCAATAACTTAAATATCTTCGCCTCTCTTTGTGCTTAAGCGACTGTCTGTTATAGAAGCACCATCTTTGTATCTCAGTGATCTTCCTTCTTGGCTCTTTACTTACATACTTAGTTCAGGGCTGTGTATCTTAGGATACCGAGGTGCTACATAGCTGCTATAGCTCCATTTCCACCTTAATAAAAATGAATGAAAAAAAAAAAGCTACATATATGATGTGATGGGCGATACAAGACGATCTGCCCTTTCTCCGAGAATGACTGCAAATTGACTGGGGGTACAAAAATATACTTCATATATAATAACCTATATCTCATGTCTTTAACTATTGTGGATAGCCATACAAGTTTTGATTGAGGAATATAGGGTCACAAGGATAAGTATCGAGGTAACTAGCAGTGTACATCATTTCGATGATAATCTTCGTACGAAAATCAGTATGACACTATGAATTCCAACGGTCGTATCATGCTTATATCCTCAAGTGAATGCTAAGATGAAGTAATTAGTGGAAGATACTTAGTATCTCTAGTGTTACATTGAGAAGGCTTAACGCTGGAAATGACGCCATCCTAGGCTAAAACATCGACATGTATTTCTAATGATAATGATATGACATCTACATACAAATAAATGCGCACAATAACGAACTGTTCACCAACGGGACTGGAGCGACAGCCAATTAAGCAAAATCCAGGGATGTGGGCTGAGGGATTCGCTCTAGATCCAAGAGGGCGGGCGAGCGAACTTGTATGTAGGTGAGTATAGAAATATAATACTATACAACATGACCGCAAATTCAGTGAAGGCGTGATAGTTATGTTGGATGGCGGGAGGGACGCCTATTCCGGACAGGGAATACAGACTGACTAGTACCAACAATGGCCATGCCTTTCATGACTTGATATACTTGGTCCTTGGACGGGTCCGGCTAGATTATTTTCTCCTGTGTATTTTTTTGCGACTCACTTCTTCCACATTGTTACAAGCCAATATCAGGCCGAAGACCTTCTGACTGCCGCTGTCTTGTTGTCTGAGCGGAAAACAACCGCACCATGTATGGAGACGACACTGATAACAAGGTGCTTGTCGCAACGCAGACAGGCGAGCCTGCCACTGAACGAGGCGACAATGACTATGCGGCTATCGATCCAAACAGCGGCGTCAAGCGCGGTCTCAAGACCCGCCATCTGAGCATGATGGCACTAGCGGGCATCATTGGCCCTGGCCTACTCGTCGGCGCTGGCGGCGCATTAGCTGAGGGCGGCCCGGCGGCTCTGATCATTGGCTTTGGCTTGATCGGAATCATTGCGTTTAGGTTGGTACATCCAATTCTCGTCAAATAGGCAGACAGACATTAACTTTTGATGATATAGTATCATGCAGAGTCTGGGAGAACTCACGACGATGTATCCTAGTGGTGGCGCTTTCACGAGTCTGGCCGATAGATTTGTCGATCGTGCTTTTGGAGTGGCTGTGGGCTGGAATTATTTCATTATCTGGGTTGCTGTGCTCGCCAACGAGTATAACACGGTCAGCAGCATCTTTTCGTTTTGGAGCGACAAGATCCCACTCTGGGGCTACTTTTTGATATTCTGGGCAAGTTGCATGAACCTATCACGAGCAAAATCGAATCAAGACATAGGCTAGTACTAACAAGTTGTCATCACCAGTTCGCATTTCTAGGATTCCAGCTGCTGGGAGTCGAAACCTTTGGCGAAGCTGAGTTCTGGCTAGCTTTGTTCAAGCTCTTCGGTCTTGTTGCCTACTTTTTGTTCTCTATCATGTAAGCAACGTCTCTGTCTTTGTCACTGTTTTCTATGCTAACATATCGAAGCTATGTCTCGGGTGGCGTCAAAGGAAACCCAGCCTTTGGCTTTAAATACTGGCATGACCCTGGCGCCTTTAGCGATGGCTTCCGTGGCGTAGCTCGAGTCTTCGTATTTTGCTCTACATTCTATGCTGGCTGCGAATCAGTTGCTGTTGCTGCCACTGAAACAAAGAACCCGGGCCGTGCTGTACCCATGGCTATTCGGCAAGTCTTTTGGCGTATCATTTTTGTATATCTCGGTTCAGCTCTGTTCTTTGGCTTGACCTGCCCATGGAACGCCGAAGGACTCATCAACGGCTCGTCTCGTGCCCTCAAGAGCCCTATGACCATTGCCCTACAGAATGCTGGATGGGAAGGCGGCGTGCATCTGATAAATGCCTTCATTTTTGTCACTTGCTTGTCAGCTGTCAATAGTTCCATCTTCATTGCTAGCCGTACTCTGCTGTTTATGGCCCAGGAAGGAAAAGCACCAAAAATCCTTGGCAAGACCAGTAAGAAGGGTGTCCCAATTCATGCCATAGTTTTTGCCAACGCATGTGGTGCTATCAGCATGATGAACATTAGCACTGGCGCTGCAAGTGCGTATAGCTATATTGTTAACTTGTCCGGTGTTTCGACATTTCTGGTATGGGCTAGTATCTCATATACGCACTTGAGATTCCGCGCTGCTTGGGCCGTCCAAGGACATTCTCCCGAAGATCTTCCATTCCGCGCCAAATGGTTTCCAGGCATTGCATACTTTGGTGTAGGTGCCAATATATTCCTCGCCTTTGTGCAGGGCTGGACGACTTTGTCACCATTCAGTGCTGGAGATTTTGTCGATGCATACATCCTGCTTATCCTATTCCCGATCATCTACTTAGTATCTAAGCTCTATATGAAGACTGAGTTCCGCAGGCTTCAAGATATAGATTTGGTAACAGGTCGCAGAAAGGATCTCGATGAAGTCGAGGAGATTGCACGAGAACAAATTGAGGGTGGGAATGTGCCATTGTGGAAGAAGGTGTGGAGAAGCCTTTAAATACCCAAGGCGTGGAAAGGGGGACAAGAAAAGATGCAATTCATCGTGAGCTATGGGTTCAACAATGTGCTAGTTTAATATATGCGTATTAGCGATATTGAGGAGCAGATAGGCTACATTCCGACTAAATATCAGTTCTACATGTATGCCACTTACGTTTCCCAGATGGTGACACGCCGGGAACATTTTGTTTGGTAATCTACCCGAGGCTCTTAACAAGACAAAAGATGTGTAATCAGCAGAGTTTTCTCGCCTTTGCTTCGATTTAGGCACAAAGAAGATTGATATTGCTATTTGTAGAAATGAAAACGTTCTTGTAGCTGATTAGTATCTATAACAATGGATTTTAGTATTAATTCAAGAATATATGGATGCATATGCAGCCCAAGAAAGATTCACTCATTTATCAAGCTATGTTATAACCGGGCACCATTTTATCTTCCTTTACTTTTTTCATGTTTGATGAAGTGAGGACTATTGAAAGCCCCTGCTTTGACTAGCTAGAAGAAAACAAATAGAAACTTACTAGATAACTAGCACTGATGTGGCGGTCAATCGAGGACTCGTAGTTTTGTAACAGGTAGAGAGGTTATTTTGACTCCTTGATGGTCACGCTTCGCACAAGTCTTTTGAGTATATCTTGAAATGCTAGTACTACAACATCATCTCATTCTGTCTTCCTTCCCATACAACCTATCTCCTTTAGCGTCTTGATGTTGGTGTCTTCAAGCCAGTGAAATTAGCATATTCCCAAGCCCTCCACGACATAATTTTGGCTGGCCATCGCAACATGAACAAAGATATCTTTCTTAGATATCTCGTAAAGAAGAATCGAGGTAGGAGGTCTGACACGAAAATAGCGAACTTGCTAGCATGTTCGTGGGGTGTTCTTACTCGCATAACCAAGTAGACGTGGATTAAAAGAATTCTTCAGGGGCCATCGTTGGCATAATCCGCATTCTACACTATTTGACCCCGCTATAGGCCGTCAAATGGCTGTGTTTAGGACAAGAGTCTATTCTATTTACTATACGTATACTTGCTATATTGTTTGTAAAAATCTGTCACTAGGCGGCCGAATTCCAGGCCCTACTAGAATCAATGCTGTGCCACACATTTTCATCTCGATCTTTCTGTTTGGCTTGAGCTAAATCACTTACTTGAGTGCATATGTATGTATGTACATAGTTTGAAAATATTTCATCTCAGACTATCTGACAAACTTACGTATAAAAGACGTATAAGGAAGGAACAGGGCCCATCATTTAGGAAGTACTGTTATTCTCTGATGCGATTATGTGGTCACGTGGTCGCATAGCGACGTCTCTTGCCTTGTTTGGTTTCCTTGGGTACCTGGTTGATGAACATAAGTTCGTTCATTATCTATCTTTGAGATTTCCTTCTGGTATTGCCTCTGGCTTATGCATTTCTTTGTCGCCTTCATTTGTAATCTGCACCAAAGTATTCTTATTTTACCTCAGACCGTCCGGCCTAATTTCTGGTGGTACCTAAACAAAGCAAAATCACCCGATCCTCCCGAGACTCCGGAATTTATGTTTTGACTAGCCTTCATTGTTTCCCACGACAACAACATTGATATCCTAGATACTTCTCTTCCTGTCTGGCAGCTCGTTTGACGTCTCTGCTTGAATTTACCCATCTGGAATCTGATATTTGCTGTCTTTTCGCTAGCTCTGTCCTTCATATACTCGTTTAGGCGCAACTTTGTACTTGGCCGCCTCGGCATAGACGACGCTTTGCCCAGTTTCAGAATTTGGCCGAACTCTATAGATCTCTGTTGCTACATATAGCAAGAACGGCAACGACGAACAGACCTGGCCGCTTTGTGTTCAGTGGGCTGGTATGGCTAAGCCTTGTCGCTATCAATTCAGCACCCGTCGCATCTTGCTGTCACCCACTTGTTTATGCCGAGCTGTTAATAGAAAGCGCACAGTACAGTCTAATTATTCTACTGCTAGTAGCAACTGATAGCTACCGCTACTATATTCAGCACTAGAACTGGGCATTTCCGTACGGAAGCGAGCTCTGGTCCGAGGCCTCGATTGACTATTGTCATCTATATACTTTGCTCACCTATCCTCATCGTGCAGCTGTGCTGGGGCATTTGTTTAGCACTTTTCGCAATATCAGTGCTTGACCATTTTAAGCCACTCTATTTGTAGGCCTATTAGCCGAATCTTACTCGACATCGCCATTGATACGATACTACTAGCGGTATAATGTCCTCAACAGCTCAGTCCACAAACCCGTTTCGCCGCAAAGGCCCGAATTCGGGCTCAAGCTCTACATCGAATGTCTCTTTGCGCCCAGCCCTAGTTTCGTCTAGTGTCTTCGATCCCGACGCCGACACTACGGCCTCTGAGGCTTCTGGTATCTCGAGCTACCCCACGTTCGAAAGTCGTCAAAAAAGGTCCGCGTGCAGTCGCCGCCACCCTCGCCTCGACTCCTCGAACCAGCTTCTATTAGCCAGAACACAATAGAGACAGAGTCATCATGCGATCTTGATGATCTGGACGAAGCAGACCCATTTTCCTCTGCAACCGTTAACGATGCGGAGGAAAGTGACGACGAGCCGGCCCCGCCGATAAAGACCCTATCCCACAACCCTTTTAGCAAAACCCTCAATGATATGGAAGGGACGGAACGAATTACTAGTATGAGGAACGCTGAACCACCAAAGGAAATCAAGAGCCCTGTTGCCCGAGCTTCCTTGGATGTTGAAGCCTTCAAGAGATTGCTACTAACAGGATCTACCGGTTTGGAGCCAACCACAAATCCCGACCTATCTATTTCGCCACACAGTCCTGGTACACAAGAACACAAGATTCTATCACCGGCTTTAGTCTTAAGCCCAGTTATACAGTCACCCAAGAAACCCTCCCCTCCACCAAGCTCTCGACATGGAAGATCAATCAAGAGTATAGATTTGGGTAAGCAATCACCAGTACCTTCTCAGCCAAACTCACCACCGTCATCATCGGCTGGTGGCCATACACGACCACTTCCAGTTACGCCTCCCCCTCCACGACGGTCACGGGGTGATTCTAGAGTCGTTAGTGATGAGATACCAAGCCCCCCCTCCACCGTAGAGGCCTCAAAATCCCACAAATCCGAGCACTCTACTCGGGCCCCGGCACCGCCGCCACCACGAAGACCACATCACAAGCAATCACTGGCATCACCAAGTGATACGGCTTCCACACCGGCAATACATGACGAAAAAACATCAAAGGGATCCTCTCCGATATCGCCGGTGGCAGTTCCGAGTGGAGGAAAAGCAAAGCCTCCTCCACCACCAGCTCGCAATTCCTCGGTACGACGGCCACAGAAAATAGCACCTGCTTCATTGCATGGGAACCCTACCGAACTGGCACGGAAGTCATCCAACTCAAGCAATCGCGGGGCAGCACCACCTCCTCCCCCAACTCCGAGACAACGAGGCAGTAGCAAGGGAAGTGCCGATGGTAGCACTATCACGTCCCCCAATTCTGTAGACCCTCATTCGTCTACCGATCCGGAGATCAATGCCGACATGTTAGCTGAGTTAAGTGCACTTGAAAAGGAGGTGGAAGAGGCAATGAAGGGCTTGAAGGTGTAGGTTTCCCGTACGTTTGGTATATGCCGCTCTTTGATTGATATATTGGTCTATTATTTGTTTTCTAGCCTGTTCCAGTTTTGTGTTAGCAAACTTGTTCCAATGCTTTACAATGTCACTTTTTGAATTGACTCGATAGCTTGTTATTTGGTTCTTTTTATTCCAACGTGCTTGTGCTTTTATGACTTCTACGATGATGAAGCTACACTGGGTGTAAATAGGTAGGGTCTTAAGTATCATTAGGGTTACACCGAGTAGCAAGGTCCAATATTATACTCCTTCCAACCTTGGGTGGATCTTAATTTCAAACAACAGCTCTACAAGTATCTATATACTAATACAACTATACCGGTTGAATAGGCAGAATTATTATGTTGATTCCTACATGCTACATCGTCGGGACAACCGTACAGTATATAGATACTCATCAATTCATCACGACTTCGGGGCATCCTTCTTGGCGTTTAATACTTTACGAGCTAATTATGCGTAGAAATAATGGAGTAAGCCTGCATACGCGAGTCTGACGAGACTTCTGCAGAATACCCCATCAAAGCCCATCGCTTTGGCCTCTAGAGGGGCTACAGGGCAGTGCTTGATCTTGTCTTGTGTGTTTATTCGAGAATCGAAACATGTCCTTGCAAGTACAGAACTTGAACAAATTGTTGTTCTTACAACTCACACATTTTTTAAGATTCCTAGATTCTCGTATCTACTCTACACTTGCTGATACCGCCTAAGCCACCATGAGAGCTGCTTTAGACCAAGCCATAGATGGTGAAAACCCACCAACCTATGGCGATGTCACCTTTGAAAAGACTTGGGACGAAGTTGTCAACGCTGTTAGAAATCTTGTGGCCTTTGATCAGAACCCAGATAGCGTCCGCAACCTGACATCCGATCAGCTTCTAGAGCTGATCAATAAACGTCTTGAGGATGATGCGATGGCGGAAAAGCCAGCCCTCGCAACCAAGAGATCGAAGGCTAAAAAGATCATGAAGCGAACGGTAGAATGCATTAATGTTGTTAGTGGTGTTGTTGTGAAAGCTTCTGCTAGTGTAAGTGTAGATATACGATCTTTCTTGACCATATCAAAATGGCTAACTAATCTATCTTTCATGTATAGGCATTCCCAGCCGCCGAGCTATGCTATAGTGCTATTGCTGTTGTATTCAAGATATACAACGCCTATGACGAAATATTCCCCAAGTTATCCGAGGTTCTTGGCATAACTTGCGACTTTTTGTGGCGTCTCGATAGCTACACCAACGTCAAGGGCGACATGGATCCGAAAATCCAACTTATTGCCGTCATGTATCTAAGGATGTTCATTGAAGTTTGCGAGCAGGCTGTTGCCTTCAGGTCTAAGCGCTACAAGGCAAGCATGGCACTCAAGAATGCCTTCTTCAACGAAGATGGGATATCGGAACTGAAGCATCGAATTGAGGCCCTTCAGAATAATGAACGCTTGATGGTCCAAGCTAAGACGTATAACATGGTCGAAGGTATCGGTGCACAGGTTGCGACTATCAGGCATGATATGGAGTCCAAAGACGATAAAAAGGGCCAGGAGCTCAGTAGTATGTTCGGGCTTGACCATACCAAGTACAAGGAAACCACCGAGTCGTGGAAAACCACTATCGTCACCAAATGACCCGAAGACGGAACCGGAAACTGGCTGCTACAAAATGAAGCCTTCCAGAGCTGGACTGGCACCAACAACGGCTCCAACATCCTTAGTCTCAGTGGTCCAAATGGTTGTGGTCTGACGTATCTAGCTGCTCGCGTCACTAGACACTTACAAGAGATGGCGCAAAACTCAGTGGAGCAGCTCAAAGGCCGATCGATCATTGTGGCTGCCTTTCTGGACTATCATAGACAGAAAAACAACAAGCTCGACCTTGCCGAAACATTACAGGTGACCCTGAAGAGGATGCTTCGACTGTCTATTGCGGAGGATGCGCCGTTCCATAACTTGGTCCAGAACTATCAGAAGACCCACGACAAGAGTCTCTGGCCAACAGACGCTATCAAACTGTTCAAAGAGCTACTTTTGGACAACGAAGAGATTGAGGCTATGGATGCAACCTTCTATTTTATTTTGGATGGATTCAACGACGACGACACAGACGAAAAAATCGCCGAAGAGCTTGAGCCTATTCTTTTTGCCGTCAAGGCATCCCGAGTGCGCAACCGGGTCCGGTTTTTGGTGACGGGTACGGATGAAATGTTTCAGCATCTGAACAAGACACTTCCAGCGCAGATTGCTGTCATTAATGTCCCGGAATTGAATCGCACTGACCGCAAGGCCATTATCAGGTCTAGACTGGATAAAATGGAGCACCTAAAGGACCTCGAACGACCACAGGTCCCTGAAACCAGATCGATGATATCAAAGAAGCTACGCAAGAATGAAGATCTATCTCGTACTATCCTGACCCTGGACAGTATATCGAAGATGTCCAACATCAAAGACATCAAATCCGTTATCGAGAACGCCACAAAAAGCAAAAAGGACCAGATCATACACGAAATCGAGCGCTTGCACAGGATCTCAACACCCGAGGAGATTGCCGAAATCAACGAACTTATATTGTGGGTTCATGCTCCCAGCATCTGGATTTACTCATACCAGGTGGAACATGCACTTGCTCTGCGTTTCAAGGTGCATGGTGAGCAGAAGATGGACTCTACACAGAGCTTGATGACTCTGAAGGAGAGAATTCAGAAAATGTATGGTCTATTCCGTATCGTCGATGACTGTATCAAGTTTAGAATCACAGAGACGGAGAATCACCTTCCGAAAAAGAAGGGCGCCCAGGATAGCAGCACGACCATACACGAATCGGAAGTCGCGCTTATCGACCACTATTTGAAAACGGTCTGCCCAGCTGAAGTGTACGAAAAGTTTGGCTTCAAGACCTTCCTCGACGACAAGATCAAAAACAAGAACCTTGCGGCCCAGAACCGGTACATATTCCTGGATGCTCCGAACATGCACATCGAAATGGCTATGCGCTGTATGGCTTGTCTTATGGACTCGCAACCGAAAAACAAGGATAGATCGACCAATCTCAAAGGCTTTTCGGCTCGATATCTAATGTACCACCTGGAGAGCATACCTAAGGAAGGCACTGACCCGGCGCGCATTTCTCGTCTCGGTATCATGCTTCGCGAGTTCTTTTCCTCACCATACGCCATCACAAGCCTTGCCACGAATGGTGTGGCAAAGTTCTGTTCATGTGTTTTTTGCCGGAACGGAGACACCAGAACTATCGTATTCCCCGAGCACTGGAAAGCGTGGATTCAAAATAAGACAGCCATCAAAGAAGTCGATAAATGGATCAAAAAGACGGGAAACTACGAGTCTGATGCCGTGGTGGACAGCATAGACAAGGTGGTGGCAGACTCTATGTCACTCATCGATTTGACTGGTAGACTCTTGAAGCCAGCAGCACAGCACTTCGCTGAGATGTTGTTCAAATATCCCGGACTAGACCTCATGATGAGCCAGATGTACGCGCTACAGTTCTTACAAGTGGTGAAGCAAGATGTAAGTTTCTGAGCACAAATATGGCTGCCTTTTGTTGCGCATTAATATGAACTAACACGTGCTGCTATAGATGGAGGGCAATAACGGTTGCCAATGTCTCAGATGTATCAGCATCACTATGGACTGTATCTCGGATATTGAAACGTATTGCAAAGAGTTACTGGACAGCTCAGTTCTGAATCAAGCCGATACAGGCGTGGATATCGACAGTCAAGCGGCATACGTCATGTACCTCGTCCAGAGTAAATCTATATCATCAAGAGCCATCACTGATCGTGCCGAGAAAGCGCTCCAGCTCAACCCAACAGCGTGGAAGGCAAAGTATATACTCTCAAAGCGATCAGGCCCAGTCAAGACGCGGATTGCATACCTCCAAGATGCCATTACTCTGCTTGAGCAGAACGAGGTATTCTCGCAGACACAGGAAGGCAAACGATCATTGTCGAGAATGTGCTACGAACTGGGAGCCATTTGGACCAACTGGATCCGAACTGCAGACAAGGCGACCGCTCTTTTTATCAAAGCCGCCCAGAAACACCAAAACGAACATCTCGTCAAGGATATGTACAATGTCTTCATATGGCTTGACCGTCTACGGGACTACGAATCCATAATGAGTATATTTTGCGCGTTTGGTCTGAACGAGCAGAGTAATGATGAGTCTAGGACGGAATCATCACTAGCCCTGGATTCATCCGAGCTCAGCGCCTCAGCTCTTGACGACAGCTACGATGAGAAGCTTGGTTGCTCTAGGAAGGAACTGGTCAGGAACTTCAACCATTTCCTGGGGATTCTATGTTCTTTGAACACGTGGTGGAATTGGGATGGAAAATTCCTGGGCTACACTATTGCCCGTACATTCTACTATACTGACAAATGGAAGCTCCTTGATGTCGTATTCGAGAGTGCTATGGACGAATTAGCGAAAGACACTGAAAAGTACAATCGGTATTGCTGCTTATGCTTCAACCACGCTTTGGCAATTTCTTGGAAACCAGGATGTGATTGGTATCAGGTCCGCAAATCTTTGGATCGAATTCTGAGCTGGGCTTGCCAGGAGGCGCTTACTGATTCCAACCAGGTTGAAATGATTGATCAAATTACCGGGCTCTATATTACCGCGGCGGTCAATATTCTCAAGAAACTTAGAACTGACGCTGAAGCCATTAAAGCTGATAAAGCCAAGTCTGAAGTCGCCAAGATGGAAGCACTCAAAGCTAATGAGTTTGAGAGTAAAAAGGTTGTCGACAAGGTTGAAGAATTATATGTTATGAGATACAGATTCGGAGATCTGACGGATACGGGCCTTCTTAAGTTTGTGATGGCATGGAATCGAGAGCCTAAACTAAAGCGCGGCAACAAACCCAAGAAATTGTTTGCACCTCGTGCGGCAAAGTATCTCGAGATGCTGCGCGACGACATCGAAACCAACGACCAGGATGCGTATAATGCACTACGTCACATGTTCAACGCGTTCCAGGACGAAAAGAACTATGATTCTGTCATCGACCTGATTATCCAACTTTTATACAGGAAGATTTTGGGATCCCCTACAGACGAGATCAAATGGAGTCAAGTTCCAAAAGTTTGTGCACCTATTGATAGCGATAATGAAGTGGAACTGGACATGGTGAATCTATATCCACCTATCAACAACACAGTCATGAAGATACTTCAGACTCCAGTCAGCACTCTACCTCACAACAACAGCGAGGCCGGTCAGGAAATCAACACGGAAAGCGCAGGTCAGGGAGAAAGCGGAGACGGCAGCTATATTCAGACTGCGTTTGGCGCAGAAAGAGTCACCGGAGAAGACTTTGGACCACAGCCGAACCTCTTTTTGGGTTTCTACGACAGAGCTGTTTCCGGGGATGGTATTTGGGCGTGTGATTATTGTTATGGGAATATCATGACTGCACGCGGCTGTTATATTTGCGAAGACTGCCCCGACAATATCATGATTCACTCATGGTGCTACGAGCTAGTTCAGCAGGGATGGCAGCAATACTCAGATTGCCATCGGACTCATTCGATGAGGAAGTTGACACCGCGCTCCGAGACTTTGGATAATATCGACTCGAATAGTGTTGTCATAGATGGAAAGCACTGGACCATTGAGGAGTGGAAGAATTTAGTGGATGGCCAATATGTCAGAGTTACAAACGAGGCCAAGAAGGCACTGAAACAATCGCAGTCAAAGAAATTCGATAGGGCGTCGCAGGTAACCAGTTAGTTAGGGTACACGGTCAAGATTAGCAAGTTATGGATATCTAGGTACATATACAATTACATATATCTACATACATTTACATATGCATACAGCCAGTTGTGACGGTGCTTCGGGTTTCCTAGTAGAGACGCCCAAAATCGTAAAATCGTAGCTAATATCCATCCACTACTTTGGGCTGATATTTGGAGTTTGTGA
>RHLR01000842.1:0-13032 GCA_009806335.1 Davidsoniella australis
TCCCAGTTAGAATTCAGTTTTACAAATATCTACAAAATACGTCAAATTCTCTATCCCTTTTACTTTTTTTTACTACTGGCTACTGTGCATTACGGATTCTCGTCTTAGGGATCTGTCATTTCCACAATAAAACACTAAAGATAGCTTCATATTCTCGGTATATAAAGGGAGAAATATATTGTGCGAACGCCCCAACAGTCTCACTTTATCTTATTGGAATCGCTTCTCGGTGCTGAATACTGGGTAACAAAGTATTGACTTGATTCTAGTGATCCTTACTCAAGGGAGCTGAGCGGAGAAAACTACCGGAAGAACACATATTTCTTCATACTATACAGATCGTCTGTGAATCGAGATAGATTCTGTCGGTTGTATCATTAGGCTCTTTGCGCCAGGCGGCCTAAGGGAGCAACATCTTCAGCAGAGCAATCTAATTTGTGGTTTCAGGGAAAGTTCTTTTCTCATCCCACCTGTTCTTAATCGGGAAAACAATAACTACTATCTGCATCCAAAATGTTGACAGAAGATTTCGTTGTTGCCGTATGTGGCCCGCCGTTGGCCTCCAACACATCCATCTCCAAAGATGCCGGCATCTACACATACCAGCTATCACCACAGCTACAGGCCCGCAATGTGCTCAAGAAGAGTTCTGCTCCGGTCAATGGTATGGCCGTGAGTCCCACGCACATCTTCACTGCTCAGAAAGACAAGGCCCATGTACATGTCTACTCGCGCGAACGTAACAACCAAGAGGCGCTCGTGGCTTTCTCGGAGCGCATTACTGCTATGGTGCTGATCGATCAGGTTTTAGTCTTGGGAACTGCCGAGGGCCGTTTGATTCTTTGGGAGGTGAGTTAATTTTGTTGATATCACTGTTATGGTGCTGTTCTAGACATTGGACTATTTGGGTCTGCCTGGGATTCCGAGCTTCTGTTCGCGGAACTGCTTAACAACAGTGGCTTTTCCTCGTTGTTTCATGTAGCGGAATTAACTTCTACTATGGGACAAATGATAGGATAATGGTGGTGTGATTGTGAGACTGGTGTTTGGCATCTTCCACTTCTGGTCTTGAACTACCTAACATCTTGAGTCCTTCTGGGGAACTTGTCTCATACTATTTAAGCCATTGTCGCACTAGGATATCATGAGAGAGATCTCACACTTCAATGGCTTGATACTATGACACTTGGGCTCCCCATGTCACTCAGCCACTGACGCTGCTCGCCCTGTTCCTTTACTAAGTAACTGTTGTTATAACATGTATAGCTAACATAATTTCTGCTTCTAGACCTGCACTGGCCGTCAGGTAACTACGCCTCCATGCCATGTGCAGCCCATCACTTGCATTGAGGCAACGCCCTACCACATCCTGACAGGCTCCGATGACGCCAATATCCACGTGTGGCCCACCGCTCCTCTCCTGGAGCTCAACAGCACCACCGAGCAAGAACCCGAGCGTGTCCTGTCCAACCACCGCGGTCCCATCACCGCACTGACTGCTGGCTCTAGCATCAACCCGGAGACGATGCTGTGCGTATCGGCATCGCGCGATAAGACCATAATCATCTGGAATTACGCCACGGGCGATGCCCTTCGTACCCTTCTTTTCGCCTCGGCACCGCTATGCGTTGCGCTCGACCCATGTGCCCGCGCTATATTTGCCACGGCGGAATCGGGCGAGCTCTTTCTCGTCGACATGTTCGGACCGCAGCCTCTCGTCGGCCCGCACAGTGAAGAGCATGCGTCGGCCGCCGTTAACATCAGCAAACCGCTTGGTGTGGCTGATGCCGAATTGGGTCCCGCGCAGTCTCTTGCCGTCAACTGTGATGGAACTACGCTAATCACTGGCCATACACTGGGCAAGGTCATGCAGTGGTCACTAACGGATAACAGCCACCCGACGGAACTGGCTAATTTAAACGCATCGATTACTAACTTGGCGTTCACGCCGGTGGTTGAACAATCTCCCAAGGCTACGATGAAGACATTGACAATTGTTAAACCTACGCAGGCTGAACGCTTGTATACTTTCACATCACAGTTGAACAGTGGTTTGGCTGGACAAAAGCCTACGAGGTTTGAAGGGATGTTAAACTCGGTTGGGTTCTCAACAGAGGCTTTACAGAGCGCCGTACTTGCCATGCAGGAGGAGAAGATCGAGACATCAGTGGAAGAAGCCCTCAGAAAAGAAAACGAGGAACTATGGGAGCTGGTCAACGAGCAGCGCAAGGCCAAGAAGTAGAGAGAGAGGAAGAGAGAAAACAAAAGCTAGTCACATTCCATTTATGTATCGCACTTTGATTGTTCCGGCGTTCTGGGCTTCGAATAAAACTAGATATATCTTGACTTTGAATTATATTATATTCATTACAAATAACACTCAAATTCTCCGTGAAATCGGTGATATTTAAAGAGGCATATCCGATATGGACCTGTTATCTCCGTGAAGCAAATAGTCGGGCATTTGCTGATAATCCTACATATAAAACTTGCTTTCGTCACTGAAGAGTATTTCAGTCTCTAGTGACATATGAAATACTAAAAACTCTTGATATTTCTGTTGGTCATCGTAAATTATTCTATATCCGACATTCTGTTGTTCTTCGGAAAATCTCAAAAATAGACGCCATTAACGCCATAGACGCTCAAAGTGGATCTTTCCTCTCATATGAAAAAAAAAACTCACCTTACTATCAAGCCGTCCCCACCTTTTGGTTTTTGGTCTTCTTTCGCAGAACAGCAACTACTAGGCTGGGTTAAAATAGCTTAAGCCAAAGTAACCTCGTCTGACTAAACATAAAAAAAGAGGCGTCCGTCGTCATATTTTTTCTCCCTTTCGTTCTTAGCAAAACAAATCGCATCGACCATTTTCCTTCCATTTTTTCGCGTGCGTCAATCATTAGGAATTCATACTTTCACTCGACATCCTACCCAAACAACAAAAACTGAGAACTCATACACGATGTCTGTCACGCAAGTTCTCCGTGGCGATTCCGCTCAGCAGGCCCGGTCACTGGTACGTCACCTTCCGGCATATATTAGCAGCCAAAAAAGCAAGCAAAGCTTCTTGCCGTTGTTCTATCATGTATCTCGCAGCATGAGCTCTCTGCGGCTTCGTCTATTAAGCTTGACCCGCCGATATAGCGCACAGTACTAACGTACTACTCTCTTCTTATCAGTACCGCCAATTATTACGGAGTGGCGAACAGTTCTCGTCTTACAACTTCCGTGAATATGCAAGACGCCGTACGCGGGATGCCTTCCGCGAAAACGCCGCCGAGCTAGATCCGCGCCGCGTACAGGAGTTGATACAGAAGGGCCTCAAGGAACTGCAGACTCTACAGGTGCGTCACATGCTGATATAGCTACAACACGAGAACAACTACACAAAAATGGACTATGTGCTAACTACGGGGCGGTTCATTTTTTACAGAGACAAACCACCATCAGCCAGTTCTTCCAGATCGACAGATTAGTGGTCGAGACCAAGGGAATTGTAAGTTGAGAACTCGCCAAAGCAACTAGGAACCACATTCTTGGGGTATTTTGTTATACATTGCTCTTTCTAACTATGTCTTGCAGGAAAAGACTCACCAGCACAGTCTGCCAACGGCGGGGTACGTAACCATAATCTGCACTTTGTGATATTGGCTACCACATAGCCTTTGAACGCTCCAAAACTAACATCTTGGCTTCTAGCTCTCTCTAAAGCTTTGAATCGTCCCCAGAACCGAACGAAACTACCATGACTATGTCTTGATATCTCGAGTCCAAGGCCAGGGCTCCCTGTACGATTATCTGTGCCAGACCCAGATTGCAAAGTTTGCTGTCTGACTTCCGGAGACAGGCTGCTGTGCTTGATACATAGAAGTCTGCAGCTTTATCACCTTGTTTGATTTTCTTTCCTTTTCTTATCTTCATATGCTTTCATCATGTCTATTTCTCTTCTACTTGTCGTTTTTCTATCATATATTTTTTCTTGTTTTCCCATCCCCTTTACGCTGTTTAAAATTATAGTAGGTGCTTCAGTAATTTAGAGCAAAAAATCTTATTTTTTTTCCCAATAGAACTCCACGGCCAATAAAGATCTCTCCTTTCGTAATCGTGAGTTTGGGGCCTCGGACTTGGAGGCTGACGTCATTTTTTCTTTTTGTTGCATGAGATTGAATACTGAGTACATATGAGATGAGATGCCTTTATAATGCAGATATCCTTCAATGGAGTATTACCCTGGTAATATGTGCTATTCAACCTTGATACGGTATAGGAGGTATGTCATTGAAGTAGGGAAATGTTGTAAAGATCGTATCATCAATTGATATTTTTTTGGCCTCAAACTATTGACTCTTAAAGTTTGGCTTTCTACCATTCATCGAGTGTGGCCTTTGATTGAAGCTGGTTGAAATCAATAGCAAGAAGCTTGAGCATTGTTCGAGATAAAAGTGGACCTGTCCGCTATTACCCGACGATTATCCGTCACATCGCGACAAAGGGACCACTAGCGCTGAATTGACGATTTGATGATCTTTTAGAGCCACACTACACAAACGCGACTTATGCGGCGCTATCCCATTAATTCTATCAGATAATTTGTTCAATCAATCTAACGCTTCATAATAAGCTTATATATTTATTACAAGATCCTTTCTTCCCGCTTTATACATAGCTCTTGACGACTGCAACACACTGTTCAATTCAAGCCTATCGAACACCGAAGCTGCGCGTTGCGTCAAGCAAGTATCGCAAACACATTACATTAGTCTCTATATTGCAGTTTTTTAGACTGTATTGACCTTTTCCAGATGCTAAGATCTGTAAGACTCACGATCAACTAACCTTGAATAACCTTTGGCCAAAATGCTGACACGAGGACCAGACCCGTCGCGCGCATCGCGCTGGCTACGCTGAACACGATGACTTCGATGGTAAGTTGCCTCATTTTGCCATCGAACCCTACCGCAAAATTCTAACATGTGCTCTACTATATAGGCCTCCCTGTGAGACAATGGCGCGAAGAATGGGTTCGAGTTGCTCCGCCCGCCGAACAAAAGGACAACAAGAAAGACGACATCTGGAACCGTGAGCTCCTATACGGCCTACCAAAAGACACCCAGCTTTTGCCGCCACATAGCCAAGAGCTGTTGCGTCTGGCTCGCTCAGGTCAACTAAACAAGCGGCCATTGCCCACCGACGACGATGAAAATTACGATGCGACAGGCTCCGGCGACAACCCCGTCAACAACGAGGAGGAGCGTGAAGATACCGGCTACATGACCCGTGTGTGGAAGCAGCTGCCTCGTAACGCCGAGGACCAGTCGTTGAGCATGCTCGCCAAGCGTAGAAAGGGCACGATAACGATTGCGTCTAAGACAATTGTCGAGAAGGCCGTCGGCACCATGGTCACGCGCGTGACAGTGCGCCGGACTGATGCGGCTGGAAACCCGTACACGCAAGAAGTTACACTGCAGCCTGGCCAGACTGTGGATGGAGAGGTGGTTTCGACGCGCCAGGTTCTTCTCACACCTGTGGCGCAGTTCCAGGACACTACGCCTGCCAACACTCAGCCTACCGGAAGAAGAAGGGCACCGCCTCCCAAGAGAAAACCCAAGGGTCCTGGTCGTGGCCGCAAGAAGAAGGTTGTCGTCGAGGGGGCCGCTCCCGGAGCTGCTCCTGGTGCTGCCGCTGCTCCTGGTGCTGCCGGTTCAGCCTCAGGCGCTCCCGCGGCGCCAGCAGCCAATCAAGAGGAAGTCAAGACTGAAGGCTCTGCCCAATCAGTAAGTACATGTAAAGAGAACATATCCCATGATAAAAATACGCTAACCATCTTGTTTCTTCTAGGGCGTCAAATCTGAGATTCAGACTCCTGGTCTAGACACTGAAATGGCTGACAACTCTGTCATGGCTTCTGATGAAGAAGGCGACGACGACGATGATGATAATGACGAAGGTGACGAGAACGAAGACCGTGATAGCCAGACTCCCAAGGCAACTCAAGACTCTGACATTGAGGGCGTCGTCGACAAAGCGAGAACGCCTGAGCCCAAGACCACTCCCGAGATCAAGGAAGAAAGCGTCACCATTCCTCCTGTGCAAAACCATCTCAGCGTTGACCCTACGCCTTTCGAAGCTAGCCCTCTGCGAAACGTCATCACGCTAGCGCCATCGCCTACTGAGGATAAGGCATTCAGCCCTCTCCTTAAAGAAGACACCGATACCAAACCTCAGGAAGATACAGAAATGGGCGATGCGATTTCTTTACTTGCTGCCGCAGAACCATCAGAGCCCGCTGCTTCCGAGCCTGTTGCCGAAACACAGCCCCAAGCTGTAGATCACACCGAGGAGAAAATAGCAGAGCCAATCGAACAGGGTCTAGAACTCCTCAAGGGTACTGGAGATTTCTTCGCTGATGTCGTTATGACTGAGGCTCCTGAGCTAGCTAACCTTGAAGTGACCGAGCAGATATGTGAGGTCGAGGATGCACTTCCTGCTGACTCGCTACATCTTCTTTTGGATGCCGAGCCTGCTATGGATATAGGGCCGCTTGACCAAGCACTAGAGTTTAATCTAGAAATACCAGCACTAGAGACTACTACCACTGATGCGATACCAGCACAGACCAACGACGTAGAAGCTGATCTCATGGCCGTCGATGAGGAGATTCAAAAGCCTGATGTTGAATCTCATGAGAAGTCTGCCAGCCCTGCCGATACTAAGATGGAAGAAGCTACTGATAACCTCCCTGCTCCTGCTTCGCCTCCTAAAGAAACAGAAGCCAAACTCGCTGATGTGAACGAGGTCGCACCCAAACCTACTCCAGTGCCTCAACTAGTAGAGGAGGTCAAGGAGGCCGAGAAGAAGGAAGAGCTCGTTGAAGAGAAGGTTGAAGAAGCTCCGAAATCTAATATCGAGGCCGAGGTCGAGGCCGAGGTTGAGACGAAGTCTGAGGCGGATATTAGCGCCGAATTCAAGACTACTGGTGAAGACAACAAGGAGACCATCGAAGAGAAGAACCCTGAGGAGGTTTCCGTATCTACGTCAGAACCTGAAGTTACCACCACAGTCAACGACTCAAAAGAGGAGACTCCAAAAGATGATCCTAAGACAGTTGAGGAGCTTGCTAAGGCGGAAGAGCCTGCAAAGGCTGATGAGAAAGATGCTGTTAGTGAGGAGGCCAAGACTGAAGAGAAGAAGGCTGAAGAGCAGACATAATTTTCTATCTGGATTTTTCCCCTCTTTCCTTTTGATTTCTTCTTGATGTGTTTAAATGTGGTTATCTTTATTTTTGGGCTCTTGCTTGTTGGTAGGGGAGTATATTATGGTCGTCTCTAGGTTTATGTCTATCTTTCCTTTTCAAAGGACTACATGCTTTTTTTTGTTCTTTTTTTTTCCTTTTTATCTACACTCAGGGTTGTATTTATATGCGTGCTTTTCCTATTTCTATATCTTTATATCGTTAGTCACTTACATACCTAAAGACAATATTCTTTCTATTACTTTGCCACGTAATTATGGTAGCGATATAGTAGAATAGACTAAAGGTGCCATTTGGTATCGTCAAATATTGTTATATATTAGTATATTAAGCTTAATGTACAATTCTTTACTGCTATTTATTCTTACAAACCCGTGCTTTGGCGGGCATTTCTTGTTTCCGTGATATCCTTATTTTGCTAGACTCTGATATCGGAGCAGGTCTGCGTCTGTCAGTTAACTTCAAAGATGTTTCTCTCTTGATTCTGACAAATTACGTCATTTGTAATAAAGCCATCCAACCTACAGGCGGTGGTCTAGCATTCTCCATGATTTGCCGATCTTGCATCTGCTTAGCAAAAGCTAGTCGGCGCTCAACCTGCCACCGGTCTGATTTTCCATGTCTAACACGCTCATACCGTGCCTCGATATCTTCTAGACTCAAGCCTAGCCACCAACGTTTCCACCAAGGAATCTCTCCATGCAGTAGCTTGTGGCGCTGCTCTTTGATCTCTTCCCATTCACGGGAGTCTTTTTCACGTTGCAACTTGAGCATTACTTCGGTCATTTCGCCCCAGTTTTTGAAGCCGACGAGAAGGCATTGGCGGCAGGCTAGTGTAGCGGTGCGTACCTCAGTGGTAGCGTCTTGTTTCCATAGTGACTCTAGCTCGGCTTCGGCGGAGTCTATGCCTTCGCGTGTCCACACGATGCCGTCTTCTTTATGGGTACCGGAAAACATCATCTCGCCGATTAAGATGCTCAGCTTGGCTTCCTCACAGAGCTCCTCTTGGCTACGCCATGGCGGGCCACTGCCATCAGGCGGTGGCGGTGGATAAACGGGCATAGAAAAGGCGCTTTCGATTTGTTCGAATATGGATGGCTGGCGGAAGGCTAAAGCTGGGTTGAAGTCTTCTGGGATAGGAAGTCGATTCGGTAGGTCGCGGCGGGCCTTGAGAATGGATATCATGGCGGGTAGAGCGATATTGAGGCGGTTTTTTTGTGCTTTTAGCGTGAGATATTCAGTGAGCACCTTGAGAACGTTTTCAGAGGGTGGCCCGGCCGCCTCATTAAGCACTAGCGTCTTGCGGTCAAAGGGGGGAATCGGTGCATCTTTGGACACGAGGTCGAAAGCCTCCTTGAAGATATCTTCAGCCTCGTCGCTCTTACCCTGGTAATCAACGAACGTTGCATAGAGCAGCATCGCGTTCAGCTTCTGCTGCACCGTGAATCCCTTGGTGGTCATGATTTTCCGGTACAGCGTCTCCGGTGCCTGGAATGTCTCGCGGCAGTTCTCGGGGTAGTGTTTTCTCTTGCACACAGGATTAGGGTTCTCGGGTGTGATGATGAAGTCGGGCGTGAAAGTGTCCCAGGTGGTGGTATCCCACATGTAGTACGGCGCGAATTCCGCAGCACGAGCGGCATATACAAGCAGATTGTAGTATTCGCGACGCCACTCCTCGCTCTTCATAGAGACGTCCAGGCCAGCTGACAGCGGCCCATACTGCCTCACGACGTCGACCTGGTTCAGGACACCTTCTCCGTCCCACTCCCACGACTCCATCATGTCTAGACAGCTCATGATAGCATTGAACGCACGGAACGCCTTATTCGGATGTGCGAATGCACCGGGCTCCAGCGTCTCCATCAAGTTCTTGCGCTCAGCCGCCAACGTCGTCGAGAACTCCCGGGGCACCGGCACCAAGCGATCAACCTGCCATTGGCGCAGAGCAGCAGTGGCTACAGGCCACGCGAATAGAAAGAAGCCCGTCCAGCCTGCGGCAAAGCGTAAGAAGAGCTTGATCTCGTGTTGTTGAAACTTGCGCTTCTTGTCTGTGTAGTACGGACGGTGCTGGCGGGTCTGTGTTGCTAGGAATGACGAGGTCGGCCGGGGCCCTAGGGTGGTGGCCGTAGTAGATAAATGGCGCGTTTGCTCGCTGAAGCGGCTGTAGAGCTGAAGAATGCGCCGATAGAGCTGGCGCCGCATCGGCCCATCAAATCCAGGCATGGCTATGTTATGGTCAAGTGTAGTATATCGAGTATAAACCGAGTATGAAATGGCTAATGAGGAGCAGATGGATTTAGTACAGATAGGATCGAGGGGCCAGAAGCCTTATTGTATCTAGTCCAACTATATAAGCTCAGATCCAAGGTGAGCAGGGTTCAACGGGATGAGAACAATGTCCCATTAGATAGCGGGTCTCGCCATTCATAGAACGGTTAACAAAGCTTAGCTAGGAAAAAGTCGCAAGTTCATCAGTCGGTTGATAAATCAGGCAACCTTAACAGTAGTGGGGTGGATTGCACACGTGACTTCTTTTTTATATTTTATTTCGCCCCACTAAAATTGACTTGTGATAGAATTATTCAATGACGAAAGAAAAGAAGCCGTACTACTTGACTTTTTCAAAGCCTCATTCACGTTGAATTGGGCGCTTGTGGGCCGATTGACGACTTGAGTGGCCTAACCTCACCCTATCTAGATTTCATAGGCTCTTGTTGATCATTGTCAATTAGTTTATTTCTTTTGTCTCGAGACCTCCAAAAAAAAAAAAAGTCTTCGAGGCTACTACCATCATGTCCGTTGCTAGTACACTTGCTGACTGGCTCAACTCGCCCAAGTTCCAGCTTGCGGCGACGGCTATTCTTTCCGGCGCTGCTGTTGCCGGCATTATTCTAGGCTGTCAAGCTCTAGATCGTGAGGAGCGTTTGCTACAGTTGAAGCGCTCGATCCCTCCACCAAGTTCTAGCAGCCAGCCTGTCGAGCCCGTCAGTACCCTTCCTGACCCTTGAACATTACTTGCATGGCCCAAGCATGTCTTCACTTATGCACTATCTTATTAACGTTTGATCTTTCTAGCTCTCTAGCTCCGCATCCGAGATCCCGCACAAAACTAAAGAAGATATCCGAAATGAAGCACTTGCTGCCCGCGCCATAGCCGGCGATTTCGACGAAGAGCTGATCCTCGAACAGCTTGCACGCAATAAAGTTTTCCTCGGCGATGAAGGGCTAGAAAAGCTGCGCAACTCGTTCATCGTAGTGGTTGGTCTAGGTGGTGTTGGAAGCCATTGTTGCACTGCATTGGCACGCTCAGGTGTAACTAAGCTTCGGCTGGTCGATTTTGATCAAGTTACTCTGAGCTCGCTCAACAGACATGCTGTAGCAACACTGGCTGATGTGGGTATGGCTAAAGTTCAAGCCATGCGGAGGCGACTAATGGCCATCGCACCGTGGGTTGACTTTGACTGCTGTGGTGAGAAGTTTGATGGAGATTCGGCAGCTCGTCTGCTGGGAGCGTGGAAGGAGACAAGCCAGAAACCAGACTTTGTGATTGATGCCATTGACAATATTGACACCAAAGTTGCTCTTCTTAAATTCTGCCATTCTAATGATATTCCTGTCATCAGCTCCGCTGGTTCAGGCTGTAAATCAGATCCCACTCGTATCATGGTTGGAGACATATCGGCTAGCACAGATGACCGCTTGTCACGATCTACGCGTCGTAAATTAAAGCTTCTCGGTGTCGGCTCCGGCATTCCCATGGTTTTCTCGACCGAAAAGGCCGGTGAAGGGAAGGCCGAGCTTCTTCCGTTAAACGAGGCCGAGTTCGCAAAGGGGAAAGTGGATGAATTGGGCGTACTACCGAACTTTCGACTGAGAATTCTCCCTGTGCTAGGAACAATGCCAGCTATTTTCGGCTACACTATCGCTAATCATGTCATCCTTTCTATCTCTGGTATGTGTCCATTTTTTCCCTACTAAAATCATCATGCATAGCTGCCCGACAATATGCACATACTAATGTGAGACTTATAGGCTACCCAACTCCTTACCTTCCTACCAAAATGAGAGAAAAGATGTATGATTCCTCTCTTGCCGCAGTTCAAGCCTTCGAAGAGAAGCTTAGCCGACATGTATCCTCTGAACCCAACGTAGCTGTTGGTCTCAAGGTTCCTATCACTACGTCTGACATAATGTTCCTGATCGAAGAGATATATAAAGGTAGAAGTGCTATCACTGGCATCCCAACCAAACTTGTACTCATTCGGTGGCAATGCCCGACGGAAAACGAAATGCTGGTACATATGGGAGAGGGCAAAGACTTCCAGAAGTCAACGCGGCTGGGACTGAGTGATCTGGTTTGTATGACCAAAGAGGAAGCGACTATACATCTCAAGGACATCCTCATTGGAGGAAAGCGTCACGCCGATGTTTATTCCGAAGAAACCATTGCGTTAGTCAATAAGAGAAGGGAAGAGACAAAACAGTGGCAGCAACTTGAAACATGAGCACGCCATTGTCAAACATAAAATACAAAAATGAAGTTTGGTCGTAGTTGTACAATTACGATAAGCCATCCAATAAATGAAATTTCCAATAAAAAATATGTCTTTATAGGATACCTAGCGATTGTGTACTGTATATATAAAAGGCTACCCTGCCCCCCCAAAACCGGCATCGATACTTTTCTTCTCTCTCCTTGAATACATCGTCAATCTTTACTAATAACTATAACCGACCAAACCTTTGATCAAACAGACCCACCATTCAACTGTAGCAACAGCAACAATAATAACAGCAAGACATGCCAAATCCACCTCGACTGACAAGCACTTAAGATATCCAGCCATACATTGAATAGTGATGTATAGAGTACCATTCGTTAAAACGCTGCCGGTGTAGTCGAGCCCGAATATCTGGGTCGCTGTCGAAGATGGTTTCGCTAATCGCGGCAGTTTCTGCCTGTCTAAGGGGCAGCTTCCGTATTCTGTGGATGAAGTGGGGAACGAGCCCACGCACCTATTTCTGCATCAGAAATATCTTCGCCGTTTTTTGAGCCCGCGTCGAGATGGTCGATATTGTACGCGTGATTAATCTGTGCACTGTCTCTATTAATCAGCTCTAGTTGCTGTGTTTCATTTCCTAATGCGACGGCAGCAGATAGTGATATCATAGTGGATAAGCCTTGGCCGACACAAAGGGGCATGCCATTGCGATTCTGGTGATTATTAGGGACTTTCGATACTGTCACGTTCTCGACCGTTTCGTTGCCCAAAATGCGTTCTGGAAGCTCGGCTTGCGATATATTGCATTTGTCATAGCGTTTATTGGAGTAGTCTTGAACTATTCTAATAGGCAGTCCTTGGAAGTTGACAGCCGAGCGAACAATGAGGTTCGAGGGATTATTGTTTGAGTTGTCTGGATAACACGTCGTTAGTGATTATGAGCATTATTTGTATTTTATAAGGTGAATATTACTCATTATGATGATTGTTGTGTTGATCATTCATTACGCCTGGTGTTTGAAGTGAATTGAAGCACGGTGGAGGCTCAAAAAGGATAATAGCTAAACAGCTGATGATGATGATGATGATGATTTTATTTATAGTCTAGAGATTTAACTAAGAGCTCCTTTTCGACTCCGGGCGAGGCCGTGTTTTCTGGCACCAATTTTCTATGTTCCTAGTGTCCAGGATTGCTCAGATTAGTCTGGCATCCATCCCTTTCATAGTAGCAACACCTGCATCTCCGATAGCTAAACAGCTATTCCGAATCAGAATTAA
>RHLR01000843.1:0-13022 GCA_009806335.1 Davidsoniella australis
CTTCCACCTTTGTTGGGCCACCGGCGGCGCAACAAAGGTGGAAGAGACGCGTCTGACGCGACGAGCCGGCGATCTGGGAGGAATCGGCGGCGCCGCCTCGACAACCGGAACGGGAGCCAGAGGGGGTGAAGCGGAGGGAGAAGGAGACGGAGAAAACTCAACTTCCGCGTCCGCTTCTTCAGGCTCGTTGTCCCGAGACGAGAGGAAGGCAAGCGGGTTGTGCGGGCCCATCCGACACTTGTCCTCCACATCGAAGGCCCAGCGAACGGCCTTCTTGTTCTTGTTGGCAGGCGGGGACCAAGTGTCACGGCGCGAGAGGGCCGACTTGAGAGGCACAACCTCGGAAACGCGAGGAACGGAAACGGCGCGAGTGCGCAGCGGAACGGCGTCCCGAAGCTTGGTAGTGCTCCGGGTCTGCCCGTCAGAAGCGACGCGAATCGCGGGACGGGAAGAAACAGCCGAAGAGGGCGAACCGCGAGGGGACTCATCCCACTGCGATCCGGCCCACGACGAGGAGGGCGAACCAAAAGAAGAGACCGACTGGGTGGGAGAGGCCGAAGCCTCCGACGATCCACCCGAAGTCTGGCCTCTGCGGTCCAAAACAGCCCGCGCGGTCAGGATACTGTCAGAGACAGATCGGAGACGAATGGGAGTGACGGCGGGGCGGTCCTGGACGGCAGACGCAGAAACGGCGCGGCGACGACCTGCGACAATGTCGGCAAAGGACGGAACGGCGGAAAAATTGGTGTTCTAGTAAACTGATGTTAGCTTCTGATGAACTGGACTTGAGATATGTGCGCCCCTCGCCACCCAAAACAAAGCAAAGGGCCCCATTCTCAACCGCCTCGCAAACAACTGAAACACTTCGTCTCTGACCGTGTATGCAAACAGGCGAGACAACGACGAGTTCCAGCAGCTGCTTAGAGCACAGTAGACTGAGGCTACACCAAAAACTGCTGCAGGCAGTTTGACATAGCTCCGCCTACCGCCTCTACGGCGTAGAAAATGAGGCCCTCACTTAAGTAGAGGGGCTTCCGGGGGGGGGCACAAAGATCTCGATCGGAGGGCAAGAATTCATACCGATGACATGGTGAATATCAAGACGTATTTTTTCTTATAGTAAAGAATAGGCAGTAGTTGTGATCTTTGGCAGATGTAAACGAAGTTATAGTAATTGCGGTATGGGAGCACTATGAAGAGCAGAAAAAAGAGAAGAAGGGAAAGAACTTTCAGTACTTAGATGGCGGGGAGACTGTACTTATAGGAAACTTCCTCCTGGTGTTATTCAGCAGGAAGTCCTATAAAAGGCGCGCTCTGGTTGGCTAGACACGCTGTAACTGCTCCGACTGTTTTTGTAAGTAAACTTCGACGCGCCAAAGCATTAAAATATCAACGGAAGGTACTCCTCTTAATCGGGAAGTCCAATTGCCTAATCAGGGTAGAGATCAAGTCACGATGGGCCTTTCGTAGACTCTCATGTTGAACGTCTATATGTGGCAGTGGTAGTGCATCAACTATAGTTGAAAGTTGCTTGATAGGATACACAGTGACAGTAGCACCATAGTATCAAGTTTTATCATTAAAATATCTCGTCTGTAGCATCTGGAAGGTGGTGTTTTGTCAGAAAGAAGGCATCTTTTCTGGTCTGAGTACACCAAGCTTTCGTTCACGGTTTACCATGTTATAAATCTAGTAAAAGTTTTGAAACGAGTCATATCGTGGTACTCTAATGCTCTCTTATTGATTCTCCAAGAGCTATTGTTGTTGTCGATGTGTTATGCTAGAATGTTAAACCTCCAGTCCATTGTCATATGTGTCGTGAACTCTTATGTTTGCCTGATAAACAGGAACAATTCGATATATAGACTATATAGATGGGCAATAATTGACCAAGAAAACAGACTCAATACATATGCATTCTATCGAATACCGTCAAGTCCCGTAGGGCTCAAAACAGGGATGTTAATTGTGTAGTACATGCTAATATAAAAACTGGGTCCTGTGACACCGTGCCTTAACGACATCACGATACAGCAAAAACCAACTAGAATGAATGCTTCCCGATGTTATTAGATAATTGATGCAGTTTATCTCATCTGTATGTCACTAAGTTGGAATTTGCTATCTTTTGGTCTTGTTGCTCGTAATTCGCTGATGATACTTATTTCTAGCGATGGTTACATTATAATCATTCGAGTTCAAAATATACTATCACCTCGTAGTTCCGTACTTGGTTATCATAGGCATCAGTGAACGAGAGAATTTGTTTTATTAGATAGTTATATTGACCTGTGGGTCACCACACTGCTGTCATTTAACAACACGTAACATTAATTCTACGTTCTATGTAATTCAGGTATTTCTTATCTTGGGAAGTAGCAGTTGATTATAAAAGGCATAATAATACTTTGCGTAGCCTAAAGCATACAAATAGATCACTGAAGAAAGTGGACAATTAGGGAGTGTTGACAGCCTCTCCTCACGAAAGCATTTTGACGCCATTGACTATGTCATTATTATTGCGAGACGCGCTTGACATCGAGCGCGATGGATATCTCTATGTTTATGTTTACTTCTAGGTATTACCATATATGGCTCTATGATGGCCTAAAACGGAATACTACGTAGCCTATCAAATTCACCCAAAGCCGCGTCATGCTCTCGGCAATTGCTGCTGTTTATTATGTAAATAAGACGGACGCGCCGAGGACGTGATCCCATCAAATGCTGCAGTTCCTTCGGAGTATATAAACCATCTCACCTCTCGGCCAAATTTTTGAAAACTTGCCTTTCTTTTCTTTTTCTCGTCATATACACTGAACTTCAAAAACTCTTTGCTACTACTCTCGCTACCAACGCTATCAACGCTACTTTCCAAACACCATTGAACGCTATCACAGCTACCGCTTCCAAGCAACTTTACATTACAATTCAATTCACGATCAAAGCCAACTTCGCAACGATCAGAACCAACTTCAAGATGACTACCTTCAGCGTACGTTTGAGATATCTTGATCTCGTGAAACTTCCGATAGCTAACCTCATACAGATTTACGAAACCGACTCCAACTCCAGCTCGCGCGAGTCTTCCCCTGATGCTATGGACTAGATGCCCACTGCTTCTTCGGAAACTGCGATTCATTCCCGCGATGCGGTCATCACTCGTGATGTGGAGTCCACTCACAATACTGAGTCTACTTATGATGCCGAGTCTACCCTTGATGCTATGGACTAGAAACCCACTGCTTCTTGGGAGACCGCAATTCCTTCTCACAAAAGGAAGCTGGCTCATGACGTTGATGTTGAAGAGAACCATCCAAAGCGTCCTTACTTTCCTCCTTTTCTTTCTTCTCCTGGATTCCGGAGACGCCAGCGCGACATTGCTCGCCAGTGGCGCGAGGAACGCCGCCAGGAAGAACTGAAAAAGAAGGCTGATGAAGAAGCTATTAAACAGAAAAAGAAGGACGAGTTCGAGGCGGCCATGGCAGCTGCTAGTGCTGAAAATGGCAGACGCCTGGCTGTTATCCTCGCTAAGTCTTTGGAAGCTCGCGCTGCCGACCGAGCTGCTTTTGCCCAAGCCATGATTCCTAAAGTCGAAAAAGCTGCTCATGAGGCAGCTTTGAAGCTGGAACAGCAGCTCCGCGAGGAAGAGGAGGCCCGCCTGGCCGATGAGCGGGCCTTCGAAGCTGCTGCCGAATACTATGAGCGGCTTGAAGAAGATTTTGCCCTTCAGGCCGAAATCGAATCCCAAATCTTTGGTGAGTTCGAAGAGTGGCAGTTGGCCACTCAGGCTGAGGTGGACACCCAAATCATTGGTGAGTTCGAGGAGCAGCAGTCAGCCACTACTATGGTTGTTTCTGTTCTACAGGAAACTACTGCCAACACTCAACGCCAACGCCGCCGTCGGGCAAAGACCGTCGCGCCCATAGGCCCTATTGAGCCTTGGGCTTCGCGTCTGCGCCCACGCGCCGCTTCTCATTTGGCTTAAACCATTGATTTACCCATTTATCTTCTAGGCTTCTGATCTTCAAAGTTGGTTTTGCACCATACGCTAAGTCTCCTATCAGTTCTATGTGCGTCTTATTCTCGAGGAATCGCTATCTCTCTTGAGCACATCAAAACATGACTTGGCGAACTGGACACTGCACTACAACTCTGGACTTTTCAGGGCCTTACTCTTCTTTGAAACAACATTCTGGCCATTATTATACCTATTCTTACTTCTATTCTTACTCCTATTCTTACTTCTATTCTTACTCCTATTCTTACTTCTATTCTTACTCCTATTCTTACTTCTATTCTTACTCCTATTCTTACTTCTATTCTTACTTCTATTCTTATTATTATTCTTATCCCCTTATTCTTATCCTGTGGTTGTTCACCGGTGCGGAGACGACATTCGGAAGAGAGCGGAAGGGTGTTGCACGGGCCTGCGACCTAGCGGGGCTAGGGATGACCGGGTTCGCCAGTCTCCGGACTCACTATCTGCGGATGGTGGGGTAGATGGAGGCTGAAGATCGGGGGCAACCCGACTTGGAGCGAGGTAAGGTTCCAAGGAAGACGGCTGCCTTTCGATGGTAGGGGAGGAGGAGAGGAGGATGGGTTTGGGCTCTGACTTCAAGACAAGGGCTACCGTACTCAGCTATCCCCGAGGGGAGACCTGGGGTTGATGGGGCCCGGTGCACACATCAAGGGAGTGTGAAATGCACCTAGGCAGGGGCGGAGGACGCGCTGACTACGGAGGTGGACAATGGCATCCTAGATAGAGTCTATAGTTTCTCACTTTCTAGATTTCTCAGTCCCTGATCTCGAGCTTCTCAGTTCCTCGCCGCCTCTGGCGGAAGTAAGTATTGCCTCCCTTCCTCAAGATAATCAAGCATGATACTAACTTCTCAATACTTGGATGACCGGATGGGGGTAAGTTCTCTTATCCCCTATAGTTAGCTTACGGAAGACCTCTTTAGATAGACACTGGGGACGAGTTGTTGAAATAGCAAACGATCGAAAAATAGATCGAAGACCAAAAAATAGGTCACAGGGGACGAAGACAAGAAGAGAGGATCAAAAAAAAGATCCATTGGTCAAAAAATAGACCACTTCAGATCGAGTTGAAAATAATAATCAAAGACCAAAAAATAGGTCACAGGGGAAGAATTATAAAAAGAGGATGAAAGCACAGGGTCAAAAAAAGATCCGGCAGTCAAAAAAGAGACTGATATTTCCTTTCTTGTTTTTTTCGAATCATGTTTTCCTTCTTCTTTTTTTTTTTTCTTTGTGGAGGACCTTGGGCCTTTTTCCCCCATGGGGGGTTTTTTGTTGTGTCTATCTTTTTTTTTTTTTTTTTTTTTTACCCACTGGGTTTTTAAAAATAAACAAAATATAAAATATCTAAATAAGAAAACAAATATCTCTGTACTGTGACTTGATATCGTAGTTATAAAATCATACAAAAGGCCGTAGTATAACGTCGTACGTTGTAGAGACGTCGTGTAAAGTGGATCCAGGCGTTCTAGAAAAAAAAAAACCCTCCGACTAACACCTGTTTGGCAGTTGCAGTTTCTATAGGGAGAATATTACATGATTGTTCCCATTCTCTTTAGCATAGGATTTCTCCAGATATTGAGGTATTTCACAGAGAACTTCACTTAGTATTAGTCATGTCATATTGTATATCTTTAACGTCTATCTACAGCTATTTCACATCAACAAGACGGCGTCTTCCGGACGGATACAGTCAACTAATGTCATTTTCCGACCAACTCCCGGGCCGTGAGCGATTTCATTGATTGATTCTCTGAAGTATTGTCGCCTTTTCACGTGGTCATATTAAAAGATAGCTCCGGGGCTAAGAGTTGCCCAATAATGATTTATTTATTACTATTTTACGTCTATCTACTGTTATTGCGCAGCAATACGACGGCATGTTCCGGACGTGGGCAACTGGCTGATGTCATCTTCTAGCTAACTCCCGGGCGTCCAATAATGATATATAAGCATAATGATCAAAAAGGAATGCATGTAAGTGTATAGAATATACACACGCTCATCCATATCGGCCAAGCAGAGACTTGAACCCTGAGCCTTTGCCAAGCTAGTGAATCAACCAGAAGACAACGTGCTACAATTGCGCCACTCAGCCTGAAGATGTTGTTGTTGTTTATTTATCTTCTGCCGAATCTACAATGAATGGATTTAGGGAGTCTAAAAAGATAAAAAGAATGAACAGCAGCATTGGGAATATGTGCTGGTCGCTCTTAAAAACCCATGACGAAGGGGAAAAATTCGTCTTTGAACAAAGGGGGAGGTAGCTTGAACTCAAAGGTACCCCTCCCCCTCCCCGAAGGTTGTAGGAGGGAAGGTTGGAAGATGATGAAGACGATATTTTGAGACCTCATGGCCTTTATGAAGGTTAGGGTCGAAGTCGAATCAACGGGTAACCCTAACGGTTAGGTTACAAAAGGGAACGGCTCAAGAGAAACAGGATAAAAGGTATTCTCAATTAACTGACTAGATGTCTTTATGTCTTTCTAATACTAACATAGTTTTGTGTATAACGAAGGGCTAATATAGGGCTTGTAGGCAGCCGTCAAATTGATATGGGTTGACTATAAGTATGATGTCATATTATGCATTTGTCCGAGCATCCATTCCGTTCGGTTAACTGCATAAGACGATTCTAAGCTTCGATCGCAACAAACCTAGACTGTAATACTGGTGGCTTCACATGACAGCTCAGCAAACAAACCGACAGATCGACTTATCAATTTGCTAATTTGTCAGGAGACTGTTCGTCTTTTTTTTTTTTTTTTTAACATTGTAATATTCAAGAACTGTCGTTTGCCACGCTTCAATCACAAAGAATATCGGCTAACAAAGTCCACCGGTGTGCGTAATATCTGATTATCTCTGTCTTTATTTGATTGTTGGTCCTCCAAGACCCTTATGATCGCCTATATCGCTGTGGGACAGAAATTGCCTTCTTTCAAACTTTCACGTGAGCAGAAAAATCCATATCGTTATCCCTTGATACATATATGCGATATACATCCATAGCTTCACATTTGCGCTCTATCCCTTGAAACGCGACTGGCCAACCGTCTATCAACACCAATCCATCTGCTTTATTGAGATCACTCACTGTCACACTCTTACCAAACTCTATTCCTACTACATCCTCTATCTATAGATCTTACTATGACTAGTCCCCGGCAGTCGGCGAATGCTAGCCAACATCCACCGTCGGAGCTCGAGTCGCTACTCCAGTATCATTCGCACCAAGAGTCTCGCTTCCGACGGGCGGTTGTATGCGCATCATACCCTATTCAGGGCGTCTGGTACTTTCTAACGCATCGAGAACTATGGTCTATTGCCCGTAGTCGTCTTCTGCCACTTAGCCTGTTGTCTTTTATTGTCTATTCTCTGCTCTTTGCATTTACTTTCTTGCCCCAGGTGGCCTTGCTAGCCATATTTCAGGGAAAGGCCGCCTGGGCTAGTGCTACATTCTTAGTGCTAGGAGAAGGCCTGATTATAGTCCAGGTAAGCTGTAATGAAGCAATATACTGCTGTTATTTGTTGCTAACGTCGCCATAGGCTTTATTTGAAGCTTTCTTTGTTGATGAGTGCTTAGTTAACATATGGGATGTAAGTTGTTTATTTACACATATTCAACAAGAAACACGCTTAAGTAGCGACTACTAACCACTCTGCCAGGCAATTTTCATCGAGAGTTCATTGACGAGCATGATTGCTCCTCACCGGGAACTCAATTTATCAGAGTCAAACCCTGTTGCGATGCTAGGGAAGCCCATAACACCTGCTGTGTTTTTCCCCTTCAGCTTCAAGCAAATCTTGGAGCTTGTGCTCTTTCTCCCTCTCAATTTGGTTCCCATAGTGGGAGTCCCCCTCTTTGTCATCATCACTGGCTCTCGCCTTGGAAAACTCTCACATTACCGCTGGTTTAAGCTACGTGGAGTTACTAAGAAACAGCAAAAAGCTGAGCTACGAAGAAATCTATGGGATTACACCTGGTTTGGAACCGTGGCCATGGCCCTTCAGCTTATTCCTGTACTTTCGTTCTTTTTCCTCATGACGAGTGCTGCCGGTGCTGCCATATGGGCTGCCAAGGTTGAGAATCTAGATAAGATAGCTGATCGGGAACGTAGAGCCAGACAGGCTCAAGTGCCTAAGCGGATAGTTGCTGTCCGTCACTGAAAAGAATTATTGATTTCAGTTAGGTTAGCCGTCGGATCTCCTGTGGATATGAGGCTAAATACATACTGTATCTGTTTTTTCGAAGCATTATTAATCAAATATCATCGTCATTTCCTCACTGTTCTCGTATTTGCAATTGCCATATATGTAAACAATTGAAATATTTGTGCGATTCATTCCCACAACACAAACATATGATAATTTTTGCAACTTCCTCTTTCGGAACTGTAATGTTTTCAAAATATAAGCAGTTGATCTTGAATTTGGGTTCTCCAAGATTCAAAACTTCATTTAACCATCAACAACAACTTTTTTCGAAATAACGATCGTCATGATGTTTCCAATGCTTTTCTGCGTTCTGGTGTGGTTCATCTTGTTCCCGCCGGCTTCTGCGTCTTGGGTCAATTTGTGAGATGATAACATCCCGTGTAGTGGCATAAGAACTGTTGATAGCTAACCATCATCGATTCTCCAGCATTAGGCCGGACTCCCAGTCACTTCATTCTTCTGAGGATGTCTCTATTACTCCCGGTTATCCTTCCATCAATTCTTCTCAGATATTCAGCATCCTACCAGTCACTCCAACTCAGCCTAGCGACATCATCTTGCCGCCTCTGATGCCTACATGTGGCCCAGTGACTGTCACACATGTCACGACAATCACTGAATCCCATGTGTACTATACTGCCCGCAGTTTTAGATGGGGGACTAATGCAGCCACATCCATTTCTGGAGGTTTGTCAAAAATACATCATAAAACAGACGTTTGCTATAACATGCCAACTAAGTAATTAATCAGGTATTCCAGTCCACTCAGCCACCTTCAACAACACGCTCGTTAGTAAATGGAATACGGGCTCTGCCCATCCCATTTCTTCTGCAACATCTTCCTCATCACGACATGCTACAGCTTTGTCTGTTAGCTATGAGACTGAGTATGCAATAGTCAGTGAAACTGTTCATAAATTCTTGTTCCCGTACAGAGTCGACCAGGTGGATTTCCCATGGATGTCTCCTAACCCTGATGCTACACCAGCTGCTATTGTATCAGAATCTCTGCCCCGACCTAGAGTTACGACTATTTTCTCAGGGAGCACGACCAGCCCAAAAGCTCATGTTAGCCAGTCGGTCGAGTCGCTGATTCTAAAGCCGGTTAGTGGTTGTGTCGATGGACCAGATCCAAGAATCGTCATCGATGTAAGTATCATGCCAACCCGATACTACGTTCAAATCTAGAATCCATATTATACTGGCTTAAGTCACTGACATTTTGATCATTCTTCTTCTTCTTCTTAGTTCGAGGGCCCGAACAGAGGTCCACTCTTCAATCCTATACAGAGCATCTCTTTCTCTCAGGGGTTCAAGATTGTAGAATCTCATCTTGACAGCCCCTTCAGCGCTTCTTCGGGAGATAAGCTCTTGTTCTTTGAGCCTCCGACGAAAGATAATAGCACCATTCAGTCTTTGAACGGCACTATTGCAGGCTACGCAATGATAGAAATAGCTCCTTATGTGACTCTTCCTTGTTTCCACATCGACTTGATGAGTATTCGCGTTGGTTGTGCGGCAGAGTCCGAGTGTCTATTCAGTATCGAGGGGCTGCGTTATAATAGCCACACTAGTGAGCACTTAGCGGTAGGATCCAATGGAGATGCAGTGATCAAAGGATGTGGTATAGATGGGAACTGCGTGCTCGATAGTGCGGAATTTACTGCCTTCAACCTTCTGAGCTCTATGATGATTTCCGTCACTCAAAATGGAGAGCCTAGAGGTTGGTGGCTAGATGACCTCACGATCCAATGGTCGGACGGATCGTGCGAAGCTACGCAGTGCCGGTTTCAAGCGGCGGAGAAGGCTAGACTAGGTCGTTGAAACCTGACACAAAAACATGGAATAATTTCGGCTTGTATTGCGCATGATGCACATACAGATAGACTACTATTGATCAGCACGAACATAATAGTAGACCGGCGGTTTCCATGCCCTTTGAGACAATAAAATATTGTTTTAACAATTTTTGAAGAATAGCGGCTATTGCTATTGCATGTTGTTCTACTCAAGGTTGAGATCGTTTTTTGTACGTCATGGAAAAGTAAGCGTCAACAATTATGGTTCAACTAAAAAATTATAAGCCGAAAATATAAATTCTCTCCACAATAAATATCAAAGAAGCTACGGTTTGCGAAGTTCCCGCGGCTCAAAAATAAATAAATAAAATAAAAAATAAAAACCTCTCTAGAGTCGCACTTGAAAGCCTAGTCAGATGACAAAAAATGACAAGGCAAAGAACATTTCCTACAATTTTCATTGGCTTTATTGAATCTCCGTTCCGCTGTGCGGATTGACTCGGAAAAGTCAGCCACTTTTTTCTTTTTTTTCTATCAATGTTTCAATGTTTATGCAGCCCTCATTCCTTCAAATGCAACGCTAGGAGGTCCAGTCATACATAGCCTGTATTTTTAATATTTCGGCTGCTTTTAGTTCCCTTTTCGCGATAAAGGAAGCTGTGACTGTTGGTTTTCATGGGATGCAACGCTGCGAGAGATTTCCAGGGCCGATTTACTGTGGTTTAATGTGCTTTTTTAGCCTTTATTCGGCTCATTGGGCCTTGGAAATATCGGAGTCGGCACCGACAAAGGCAAGCGGAATGTTATTTACATTTTTTATTTTCATGCCTTGAACCCAAGTCTGGTCTGCATTTTTGTAGGGCCAAAACAAGTGGCGATGACACATGCCGTAGATTTTGATGCCAGCCATTGGAGTAGCTAATAAATGGAGAATTTCTGTCTCAGTATACACACGATTACTTACACATACATCTGTATCTGTATCTGTATCTATATATTCGGAGCTTCATTCTCTGCTTGCATAGTCCACCAAGATTGCCTTTCCAATCTCGTCTTTGGCGTAGCATTCACCGACATTTACTTTCTGACGCTCGCATTCCTACATTGTACAGCTATTATCGTCTTGTTGGCCGCGGGACATCGTCTTCTAGCACACCAATTACCAATTCACTGTGCTATGTTGCCGTCCCCTGTTCTCTCTTTTCTTTGCTCATATCTCTTCTTAATTCCTATCCAGCTTAAGTTGCACTAGTTGCCACATCCTTCTTTTTTATATTGTTTCTTCACGCAATACATGTCCACATTTGCTTCTTGACATCATAGGGTTCCTGTTCTTTTCTCATTCACACCATAGTCGACGGGTCCAATTCCCTCCCCGCCATAGAATCTGATTCCCTTTTTTTATAATGTCTACAAAAGACAAACATGGCACCCAGCTGTCTCCTGATATCGACACAGCAGTTGCAGTCGGCACGGAATATTCCAGTGAAGACATCGAGAAGGCTCCACAGCAGCACCAAGTGCTCAATGAAGATACATCTGAGGAGTCTATTAGAGATATCAGCCCCGGAAACAATGCCGCTGGTGATACCGGTGCCGATGGCTCAGGGCTTGGCAAGGTCTTGAGCCGGATCATATCACGGTCTACCGTCACAGAGCCAGGTCCGCCACCAGATGGAGGCTTACAGGCATGGCTTGTTGGTAGGGCAACCATATACTCCTAATTAGAAAATATATATACTCAGAATTCTAACAATCTCTACACTACTAGTCCTCGGCGGTCACTTTATCCTCATGAACACCTGGTAAGTCGATAAAGATTTTGGTCTCTGGCGATCTACTTTTCACCATTAACACACATCACCAGGGGAGTAATCGTGTCATTTGGTATTTTCCAGACTTACTACACAACATGGCTAGACATGCCTCGTTCCACGATCTCATGGATCGGATCTCTCCAGGTCTTCCTCCTCTTCTTTGTCGGCACATTTGCCGGCCGAGTAGCCGATGCCGGACACTACCGTGCGCTACTAATCACCGGCACGATCCTACAGATGATCGGTGTATTCACGGCCTCTGTATCGACTAAGTACTGGCAACTGCTGCTTTCACAGGGCATCTGCTTCGGTCTGGGTAATGGATGCTTGTTCTGCCCTACCATTGCTACTGTCAGCACCTATTTCAGCTCGCATCGTGTGCTCGCTGTAGGCATCACTGCTTGTGGTACTGCAACCGGTGGTTTGGTATTCCCGGGTATTGCACGTGTCATGTTACCTCAGAACGGGTTTCCATGGACCATGCGTACCATTGGCTTCGTCCAGCTGGCTACTTTGATCGTGGCCTTCTTCCTTGTTAAACCACGCATCCCTCCTCGTCGTTCTGGACGTATCGTCGAGTGGGCTGCATTCAAGGAATTAGACTACACCTTTTATGCCGTGGGCAACTTCTTTGTACGTTCATCAATCCTATCACATAGCTTTTTCTTATATTTCCACTAACTCCTACAGTGCTTCCTGGGTCTCTACTTTGCTTTCTTTTATCTAGCTTCTTTCAGCCGCACAAACATCACGCCCGTCTTAAGCTATGAAAGCTCGCTTAACCTTCTCCTGATTCTCAACGGTATTGGTGTCATCGGTCGTATCATCCCCAACTACATTACCGAGAGCAGCGGGCTGTTGAACACGTATATCCCTGTAACATTCGGAACTGGCATCCTCATGCTTTGCTGGATGGCTGTTACTACTGAAAATGGCATCTATGGCTGGTCGATATTCTACGGCATCTTCGCTGGTGGTATCCAGAGTTTGTTCCCCGCCGGTCTCAGTACCTTGACCACTGATCTGAGTAAACAGGGTACACGCATGGGTATGACGTTTACTATTGTCAGCTTTGCTGTGTTGGCCGGTCCACCCATCGAAGGTGCTTTGATCCAGGCTCTGGGTGGTGATTACTATGCGGCTCAGG
>RHLR01000844.1:0-13012 GCA_009806335.1 Davidsoniella australis
TACTTTTTTTGTGGCTAAGCATCGGGCTATGAGAAAGAGTGAGAAAAAACAACAGCCTGCTTTGCGTCTATCGTAGCGTACAGATTTCTGTCAGACAAAGGACCGGCCTTACAATCATCACCAACTACATGCCAGGCCCAACCTGATCTCGCCAATGGCCCTACTATGGTACTAGCAACTAGAATGGTAGCCCACCTTGTCAGCCAGGACTACGCATAGCCAACCAATCAGCATATCCCCGGTGTTTCTTGCAGGAGGATGTGGTACCGTGCATCTCTGTCTACATGTACAGCGTTTGATATCAGCCCAGGCTAGACTAGGCCCCAGGTATTCTTTTGTTTTGTTTTTGTTTTCCTTATCCTTTCCTTTTTTTCTTGGCCTCTCTGCATCTTAATAGAAGGATTTTTTGTGTTGCGTGGAAATGAGAAAACAAGAACAAGTGCGAGGCCGAGAGTGAAGGTAAGGAAACAAAAACAGGAAACAAGAAAAATAGCCGGGAAACGGAATAGATAAGCGGGACAACAAAAATGAAAAGCAGTGAAAACAAGCTCACAGATAGAATAAACAAACAACGGAACTCCGGGCCGGCGGCACGATTTAGAATATTAAGAACATACAGGTTTACCCTATCGGTGCTGCTCTGCTACCATCATAGTATAGAATATGCACATAACATCTCAAATCCTCTCTAGCGGCTACATAACACCGGTCAGGTTATGACGGTCACTAATGTCTTCATCGCTATGTGTTGGCTGACAAGCCGAACAAGCTAGCCAACACATAGAACTAAACGCATAGAACATCGATGTATCTACTTTAATATCACGCTCTACCTTTATATCTTCTTCTTATTATTTACATGAAGTAGCATTGTACAAACTCGCCCATCAATTTATGACACTGCAGGTCTGCATGCCAGCCAGTGAGTTGGTTAGTCAGACTAGCTTATGTATATTCCCTTACTATCGTTGGGAAAGTCGAAATAAAATAATAGACCTCCAGGTTACAGGTATTCCGATTATGCAATGCGGTGTAATGTACGCCCTATGTACCCCGGGTCGGTTGATAAGAGTCTAGCCCAGAAATCACAGCGCATCTTCGCATATAAGTCTCAAGTATGTATGATATTATCAGTTGACACCAAGCAACAAAAGAAAGTCCTTCAAGTACGGATATACCTACTATAAACAAAAGTTAGCAATAGCATATGCGTCTCTCTTCTCTTATTATTCACTTTCTTCCTATTATTTTGCCTTCACATCACACACCATTACTGATATTCAATTTCCGAAGACTATTTTGTAACGAATACTATAGAACATCATGTTAAGATTGAGCCTATAGCCATAGTAAATTTTGCCTCTCCCTAAACACTTGTTCTCGGTCGAAAATCTTCGTCTTATGTGCACCCCGTCAAGTCTAGCCTAATATGTGGCCATGAACCTATGGGCTTTGGCAGCTGCATGAAGGAAGCAAGGCGACATGATTAGAAAAAAAAAAAGGACACAAGGAATGGCTAAGCTGCACATTTCACCTCGTTTCCTTTTTCATGTACATACATGTGTATTTTGGGGTCTATCTTTGTTAAGGTTCACATGTGTTTCCTGACGGTGGTGAGCCTAATAGTTGACTGTAGGAAAAAAAAAAATTGTTGTAGCTTGAGATAAAAATCTGGTAGACAAGGCTCATTTCTACATCGTTTCGATTCTTCCACTTCCATTATTCTGTTCCCCGAGGATGCCCTCTTCGTTCTCTACCAATAGGCAACGTATCAAGGCTGGAATTCCGACCTCAATCTAGCCCACGATGTGCATCATTGTGGATGGTTCACCGGAAGATGACTATGTAGACTAAGAAGCCTTCTGGCCATGGAGGAATAGGCCGAACAGTCATGTTAAAAGAAAGACGTGAATTCCTTAACGTGAAAATGTTGCTATCTTGAGTTAGATTCCGACTTTTCATGGTGTCATAAGAGAAGATCAGTTTCTTGTTTCAGATACGTAGTTATCATAGTGGGCGCAGCAATATATACACCCTTTTACACATGATTATGATCATGACTAGCAATGATCACGAGTAGTTGATGTTGAGAGGCACCCTGTGTGTTAGTATATATTATGTACAACTAGTTATGTTGAGATTAGTACTGCGACTCTATATGTATCGTGCTCCTTAGAGATCGAATTTTTGTAGAACCCCCCCCCCCCTAGTCGGGTGTTATTCCTTTTTCTGGTACTTTTTACTACTTCTAGCAGTTTTGATATTACACTTATCTTGTGTCTATATATATAGTTTTGGTACTATGAGCAAAATATATTGTTTACAACGGAGATGTCTCGCCTTCGCCCGCACGCATGCGTAAAACGAAGAGATTGACGAAAGGAAAACAAAAGTGAGTAAAAAGTCTTTGCATAAAAAGACCAGCTTGACAGATTAACGTATAATAGGAAATATAAACAGCACATCATAGTTTAAAGCTGGCTCTAAGCAGTTAAAAGTTCAGAAGAAAAATGAAGATAGCTATGACGAAAAATAAATACAGATATAGCGTTATAGGCTGACTGGGATCTCGTCACTTGGGCTGATCTTCCTTGGTCGTTCACGGCGATTCAACGCTAACCGGCTCAACGCTAACCGGCTCAACGCTAACCGGCTCAACGCTAAGAGGAAGTATACCTAAACTTAGAGTCGGGGAATAGCCAACGACAGCTCAAGGAACCTAAGCTCTCAGAGACTCCCTTCCCCACCTAACGTCTGAAGCTGATTCTAGGTCGTCATAGCCTTGATTGCTAGCTCTTGAGACAGTATTAGAGACTTATCGAATAGCACAAAGACACGCCTTCGGCGGTTCTTATGCAGAAAGTTCTTCCGGAAACAAGGCGTGATGTGATGATCGTCAAATCCTAGCTGATCAAGGCGGATTTAGTCTTGACCGACAAATGCTAAAAGTGGACCAACTGAGATTTTAATACAACAAAATACACCATGTAAGTTGAAATTATCATTAGGGTTATAGTCACTTACTATGATGCAGTTTATAACCCTACATTTGGCTTGGTAGTACAATTATAAGCACGGACCAATGACTTATAGCTCTAACTATTGGTTGATTTGACACTGAAATGATATCTACAAAAATCTTCGAACGAATGAATTCATTACAACATCATCTCGATTAGTATGTACATTCAAATAGATGTTTAGGTCATGATGCTCTACGTTATAAGTTATCTCTCTCACCGCAACTATCACGCTAAATAAATACTTACGAAATAACCTAGTGGGCATCATCAAAGAGGAACGAGATAAAAACAAGTGAAAAATGATTATTGGAGACGCATGCAGCTATCTATCTAAGTGATGATCTGATCTCTTATATTCTCTCTTGCTCTTTGCGACAACTTTTGCTTTGCTGGCAAGTAGAACTAGCCTTATTCATTGACAAGGTATTGATATTGATGCCTTCACTCTTTTTTTCAATTTTCTTTCAAATTTTTTTTAATTATCCGACTGATATCATCCCTGTTTCTTGAAAAGGCCGAGAATCCCATTTACATGTACGGCAATATGCAATGGTTCGTCCATGACTTATGACCATTAGTTTGAGAAGAATGATTGCCATCAGTTAGGCAAGAAGCGATGAGAAAAGGCTAGACTCCGTCGATGAGTGTAAGAAAGACATAAAAAGGTAAGAAAATGCGTATCGCTTGACTAGGATAAGGGTTCCTTGAGTGTTGTGTGGAGATACCGGATTTCTTTCTTTTTGCTAGATATAGAAGTTTTGACTATTATGGGTTGACTGATTTTTACTGCTTCCTACTTTGAGCTTTTCTGTACTCCACATAGATGTCATGATCGCCACGGGGAATAATAACTGGCACTACCATCTTCTTTCTTTCTCATGAGAGAGTTGTGCTGTGTGTGGACATTGTTCTTCGTAGAGATCCTTGAACTCTCTCAAAACTTATACAGCTACATACAATTGGAGGGAGAAGAGGGATTCAGTTTTAGGCCGGAAAATTATTTCCTGATCAGGCGTAGTTCGTAGTTGCGGAACCCCTCAGAAGAAAAAAGCTAAGGCCATACAGAATTGAGGGGCACAGCTTACTTTTTTTGTGAACGGGAAGGTAAAGACGCGTTAGAGAATCTTAAGAGAGGATATATTATATGTGTGAGAAAAATAGAAACAAAAAACGGCACAGACATAACGTTATAATTGTGCTTTTGCTTGCAATGTTTGCTTTGAGTTCGAGACGACTGATAATATATCGTTTTATTATCGGCATTTACTTGTGTGTATAAGGGAATGGATATAGCCCCCGATAGGAAATAATAACACAGACATAAAGGACGGAGAAAAAAGGCCAACAGAGCACAGAGACGAAGCTGAGCTAATGCAGGCAGCGTGGGATTGTGACGGAGCGACCCAGAGCAGCGGAGTTCAAGTCTAGATGTTAAGATCGCCATGACAGTTGATAGCCATACAGCTTAGCTTATATTATCAAAAAGACCAATAACTAATAAAAAAGATGTTGCTTGATGCCTTTTTTTTCCTTGGACGCCGACGTGCAGACAAGCTTTCCAAAAAACTATGTATGTGACTGTAGAAAATCAGAGTAAGCTTCGGAAGACCACAAGTCTAGAAGAAAAGAAAAAAGAAAAAAAAACTGCTGTACTATCTCGTGTCGAATCCATTTCTTTATTTTACCTACCTTTAATCATGTGAAGGGAGGTTTTTTGTTGTTGTTCAACATGTACAAGAAAAGGAGGAGAAGACAGGAAAAAACAACAAAAAAACACAAAAAAAAACATGAGCTGTGTATATCTATCTGTACATCTTATTCCCGACAATTACCACCTTTCTCTTATCGGATGGGAGAGAGAAAAGTATGTCTATCACATCGTTTATTACATGATGTACGTTGTATGTTGTATGCACCCCTATTTCTCATCATCGACACATCGTATATGCGTACTTTTGGCCCTATGTGTTCTGAGCAAAGGCATTTCAGTTGAAAATACGATGAGGGCATAGAATAATAACAGGTAGTATGCTGAGCCTCGGTGATTAATACGAAGCCTCAAATCACGGTAGAAAAGTGACTAAGAAAGAAGAGATAGTAGTGGCGGTAAGTGGTACGCTTGTTAAATGGCTATTAGAGTAGTAAAATCAACTCCGGCAGTGCCCTCTCTTGTTAAGATTAGCTGCCCATTTCCTCCCCATTTCCTCACTCGTCTATTATCTTGTGTGGAGTTGTGCTAGTCAGTTGTAAATTTGTTCTTATTTTTACCTTTGTAGCCGATGGATGGCCCACCTGAACATGAAATACACAACTCTGCCCTTGTCTGGCGTTTTATTTGGGCGTCATTGTGCTATCCGGCGGCCTGTGCTGAAAGCGAGAAAAAAGCAGTGGGAAAGAGGGAACAAAAAAAAAAAAAAAAAAAGAGTGCTTGAAATTCTAAAGGAAGAAACTCTCCTATGTGTATATGTATGAATATAAAAGAAATATGAGACCGGCGGCTAGATTAGAAAGGCTAGGCCCCGAGAAACATGTATATAGAGAGAACAAGAAATGCTCCTGACCCCTGAATGAGTTGGTCATCGTGCCGATTTTGGGTTTCAACGCCGGGAACCAAAGGGAATCATGCTCTAGAAAGTGCCTGTAGGCAGATGGCCGGAGGATATGGAGAGAAGGCAAGTCCTCAGACCTTCTTTATCCACCTCATCTACTCCGGTGTTGCGTAATTGTTGTTATTGTTAATATAATTACAAAGTTGGGCTCTAGGGCGTATGCGGGATTTTTATCTTGTTTTTATTTTCTTTGCTTGTCTTTGTAGAAACTGCCAGTGAATACGCGAGATCCTGCTATCTCCTCTCATTGTATCATAAAAGATGAGAAGAGGGGAGGGAATAAAGAGCACGAGAGACAGATAGAGGAAAAATTGAAGAATCGGGACGATACTATGAGGTACCACTGGGTTTACAGTAGGTATGCGCTGGTGCGAAGGACAGAAAATACAACCTATCTACCTATGCGTACAGACCATGATACGGGAATCCCTGCGACCCAGAGTTTGGGTCACGACAGAACGCTACGTTGTCTATCCGTACAGTGTTCACTTCCATCTCCAATATCTTGATAGAGTGGCAGGTGTATGCTATCATTCAACAATACAGATAAACAAACTTTTGTCTCTCTCGGACGGCGGCTACACGAAGACTCAAGAGAGAAAACAATTACTAAGGCTAGCTCGGACGCTTGGACCAAGCGTTGTTTTTAAGAAACAAACAAACATGGCAAACCTTCGTATTTGCTTGCTTTGGGAAATCCATTCAACGACGTAAGAGAAAGTCTTAGTTCAAGAGAGCCGTCTTTACTTGCCTGTTAGCTGGACTGCATAACATGCGGCCTAGATGGATAAACTATATATATAGAAACAAACCCAAAGGCGATTAAGAGAGAAAAGACGAGGGAAAGTAGTAGTAGTACGTGTTCAACTCGCTAACAATGCTGAAAAAGGGAGCCTGGCAAAATACAGGCAAAAAAAGAACAAGGTAGTAGGACGGAGCTGATTCCCGAATATACATAACTTGCTTGAATAGAGCTTATACCTTACATCTCATATACACCGTAGATAGTTAGTCGGGGAAACAATCCGGACAGTATACTACACATTTGACAACGCCAGTTTTCGACTGAATAGTAGGTGCATGTGGTTATGTTGTCAGTAGGCGTTGCCGTCGACCGTCCCCTGTGACGGCGCATGTCCATGAAAGGAGAGGAGGACTCGTGATAGCAGATGTCGCAATATCAGGAGATGGTAATATCTTGCCGATGATATGACATATCATGTGTGGTTTCTGTACTTATCGTGTTTGTACCTATATTTGCTTCTGAAAAGGTGCTGTGAGGCGACGAAGGCTAGTCAGCGCTGAGTGGGCTGAGGAGAAATCACATATCAAAAAAGAGCCTCATTTTGGACATCGCGTACAGCTGGACTTGAATGTGTGAACAGGCACTCTAAACTATGGCGCTTCGGATTGTCATTGGCTCTTGACTGAGATTAACAACAGAGACACTTGACGTCGTGGTTGTAAGTCCTGGCATGCATTGCAGATAAATATGGATAACATGGAAATCAGTTGAGTCTAAAGGGGACATATAATGTACCGCAAACTCTAGAGACAGGGTATATCCTATCCGTCTCGACTATGTTTTGGAGTGACTGAACAGCAGGCTAATTCAGGAAGCTTGCATAGAGGAGGGGAGCGAGGAAAGAAGAAAAGAAGGCCGCGATAACGGATTCACAGTGTGAATTACGGGTGTGAATGGAAGCTCGGCTGCTAGCATCGTCTTGTTTTCGTGAACAAAAGAAAGGCAACACAGGAAGAAGTTAGAGGATGCGCATGGCTAAATGGGCAGAGAGTGACCGGTATTGCACGGCCATAGGAGTCATCTTTGTATTATCACATGCTACTCTGGAAGAGAAGAGACCGCCCAGTATAGCCTGGTTGTACATTAACAGCGGTTAACTAGAAGCTCAGCGGCCAGAAAGCTTGTCTTGATGTTGTAGCAGCCGCCAAAAAGAAAGACCCGGGATATCTCGCATTATCACGAATGCCGGACTAACAACTAACCGGGCTCTCAACTGAGTTATACATCTTCTAGCTCTGTCTTTTGAATTAGAGCATTAAAGCCTATAGAGAACGGCGAGTTCCGATACTAGAAGGATCGGCAGCTAGCCGTAGATGGGCTTTGTCTTTTAGGAATTTATTCACCGTTTAACCTTTCCATGTTTATGTTCATGTTGGCGTTGTAGTTTAGTTATTGGCCTTGAGAAGGTTGAAAAAAAGGCTACTAGGCGAATGGCGACAGCTTAGATAGGAAATCGAGAGCATCTAGCGTAGCCCGGTCTAGATCAAGCGAATAGCCATTGGTTATGTATCTTTCCGGGCTGAGGTCGAAGCCGCCATAGCATCGTTATCCTTACCATATCAAAGTACGTACAACTACTTGTACTAGCAACATTAGGGCCAAGCACAAGCTGCACGCCGACTGCAAGTCCCTCCTCCTACTGGGACTACTAGGTGAAATCCTAACCGTCTCAAGCCATGATCGTCAATCGTTCGTTTGTTCGCTCTTTAGGATGACGATCTTTTTTTACGAGGAAGTGAGTGTTTAGACTAGAGAGGACGACTGCTTAGTCTAGTCATGATCGAGTTGGCGCCGGTCAGCCAGACCTGTGAATAGCTCTGGTATTCTCTGAAGCAAGTAGTCGAAAGAGAACAAGCAACAAGGGAAACAAAGAGAGCTGGACACAAGGAAGCAGTAGTCAAGAAGGAAGAGGGCGGGGGCGAGTCCCTGTCATCTTTTTTTTTCCGATTCTTTTTAATCATCTTAGTGTACCGACCAGAAAGTAGAATGTGCACTATGACCACGCCTCTCTTCATCTCTCAGGAAACAGAAATGATATTTCTCTCTAATTTACATGTATGGTACCTCTCCCGTTCTCTGTACAAGCTTTCTCAAGACTAGGAATGCATGTCTTCGGGCTATCAGCACCACCAAAATCTTCCGTTTTCTTGTGTTTTCTTTGCGGCGGCTGGAATCAAAGCGCAACTCTCTTTCCACATTTTACTAGCGCTGGTTCGGTGGACGGAAAACGTGACGATGATGTGATCTGTCTGTTTTCCCTCCCCATAAGAAGATGACTTGGAGCAAGGCCCACCCAGACTAAATGGCACTAGACTAGGCTCAAAGTCTGCAAGATACAGTTGAAAAGTAAAGGCTGTACGGATAGACGAAGCGGTTGTCTTTTGGCATGAATAAGAACTGCAAGAAAGAAAGACGGCAAAAAAATGAGCTAAAGGCGCTGCCACTAGCTTATTCTGGCTAGTTATTGTAGCTCAATCATCCCTGGCAAAGAGAGCCCTATCACAAGTGGTTTAGTGATTCCAGTGATTCACAGCATATCATCCCATATCCCTAGCTTTGTAGTTTAGCTTTCCTGTGCTGCTGGAGCAGTGTTCAAGTGGAGCAAAGCACACCGTAGCGAATTCAGAGGCTAGTAAGTAGACTTTACTAGCTTGAAGACCCTTACGCTAAGTTGAAAGTACATGTACTATAATAGTATAATGCCGGCTTGATCTTTTTTTTCTCTTCTTTCTTGGGGCATCTCAGCTCCGGCGAGCCGCTCAAATCGGCCTTTTCTCTTTGTAATCTCCAATCTTGTGATCCGTATATGTATCTATGTACAGATATGTATACAATGCTAAGCTGGATGGCGTCTCTAAGCCCGAACACGACTCAAATTGGGCGGACACAACAAGAACAAGGTCTTTCCACAAACCCAAGCGAAGGAGACGACGGCGGCAACAAGAAGACTAGAGACAACTAAAAAAAAAAAAAAAATACAGGCTTAAGACTGTATGCGAAGAGAGAAGAACACTCCCTCCTGGCTTCTAGCGGCTATGTCCTAGTTCTCTCGTTCTCTGGACGAATCATAAGGACGGCTCTTGCTTGGCCCAGCTAGTTAATTCTCGCGATATGCTGATATAGAGATCGATAAGGGTTAGGTTTGGACTCTTTGTGTACAGACATCAAAACAGATTCTATCTATATGTATAGTCTCTTCAAAACAGATTATATCTATGTATAGTCTCTTTTAATAGCCTATGAGCATAGTGTAGGACATATCACCACCTGAAAGTATATCATTTTGAGGCTTGCTAAATACGAGCTAGTCCATTCTCATTACTTGAGCTACCCATACTAAGTACTTCTTCTGAAAAGTGATCCCTTGCATCATGATGTAGTGGTGCTTACAGACTAGCCTATAGTCTAGTCTGCAGCTCGTATCTTTCCTAGAGATCGCTTGCACGATGACACAAACTTGTCAAAATGAAAAACAGACTCCGTATGAAAAGAAATGTGTCTCTTTGCTGCTTGAAAATAGAAAACAAAATCAATCATAACGTTGATGCGGATTCTTATGACCTAATCTTGGCGGTCTATTGTCTCTGTCTCTCGCTCTATACTAACATGTATTATGATATCCTTGTAGTCAGCGCTCCATTTACTATAGAAATAAATTCATCATAACTTGGTCAAGAGACACGGAGCTTAACTACTGTGCCCTGAGCAAAAGTTGCAACTAACGAAAGCGAATGCGAAGTAGGGTGCCCACCAACATCTTAACAATGCTTGTCTTCAAGACTGACTCTAAGACACCATCTATACTGACTCGAACATACGCCCACAGCAAAGAGTGGACATTAACCGCAGTGGAGTGGACCTGACATTGGCTCTGGATCTCAGACCCCAAAGGGAGCCCAAGAACCATATGTGATTACTGCTATCGTACTTAAAGTGCCTGATCGTCGTTTAGGGGTGATTAAAAGCCAGATAGAAGATGATAGCCGACTGTCTTTTTTGCATGATGAAGCCATCTCAAACCTTTTGTGTGTACTAGAAGTGTGATAGTGTGAGACATGCATATGCCTCTACGCAGGTACGGTTCTTCTTACAGGTACTTACTGCATATCTAGACATGCATATGATAGACACACTCGAAATAATGGTGTGGACATGAAGAGGGAGGTGGCTTGGTGCTCACTCAAAGTATAAGTGTCTGTTTCGGGAGAAGAGACGACGTACTAGCGCACTATAGCCATACTTCATTTTTATGATGCGTGCGCTCTGATGGTCTCCTGACGACGACATCGCGAGATTCACCTGTATGTAGCCATATATGTTTCACGTATGGCCAAGCTCCCCTGAAAGTCATAAAGGCGGCTTAGCCCGAGCGCATCATACTTCGCTCCGACGAGTAGATGTACGTACATATTTGCCTTCTTTGTTTCCCTCATTACGCTATCACCAAACTCAGGCCCTTCTGTTGTGATACTCCACCACCTTATTATGGCGTACAGCGGACAGTGGCCAAATGAATATCGCCGTTTTGGCCATAGCACATGGCTTCTTATCACAGTTTATCAGCTAGTTCGAGGAAACTCCTTCCTCTATAAGCAGGCTTGTGATAGCCACTCGAGCTCTCTATTCTTGGTCTTGGGGCCCTAAGAGATCGCAACCAACTGCCCAGAAACAGAGTGTAGGAAGAAACGACCTTTCAGCTCAGCCTAGTGACACGGCCGGCTTGGACACAGACGTCGATGAATTCACAGCGCCTTTAGACACCCTCGCACAATTCTGGTCGCACAAAGTCTTTAAGTCCCCTTTCTTGCACGAGAACCTTACGCTGTGTAGCGACACCTCCTTGCGTCGCTAGTTCCGCTTTGTGTATCCAATCTGTTCCTGGCAAATACCCGCATTGACTTTCATTTTATGACCGCTCCATTTGTGGGAGTATAACCGATGTTTTGGGGACGAGGATACGCGTATATATATATTAGAGAAGGTGAAAGGGGAAACGCTCACGATCCACAAAGCGGTTTGTAGTTGAGGAGGCCAAAGCAAGTTGCTTGACGAGACGCAGACGCCTTCAGCTAGTCTTTGATCAAACCTCAACGCCTCGAGTGGCAATTTGGTAAGCCAGTCAAAAAGATATTGACAAGGAGTTATTATAAGATATGGAGTAAGACCAGGGGCACAATGTATACAACACCATCTCTTGTGATACTTTCTGATATTTCCGAGCGAGCGAGCTAAGTAAATGGTTCCTGCACGAGTATATTCGTCTGTCAAAGCTGAGCTTGTGCCTGTGTACAGTTTGTACATTGAAAGTGTCTGTTGATAAAAATAGCAGCTTCATTTCACCATATCGTGTGTGTTCACATCTGGTTACTCAAATAATCAATATAAACAAGGCGTTAATCTTTGACCAAAAGAGAGTCACGGCTGCTACTGCTACCACCACCACCACCACTTATACCACCAGTCTAAGAAAGCGGGAAGCTTTGGCAAAGCACTGTATATTCCCGCAGCGTTTAAGACGTCTGATATGTTGTGTTCTGGGCAGATTGCCCTGTTTTGACTTATCTCCATTGTAAACGCGGAGTTTCTCCCGCACTCATGTAGTGTACTCGCACAACAACATGTCTGCACGGTGCCTTTTGTTGCAGATATCATAGAGCAGCAGCCTAAAATCGGCATATGTATGTGACTTACGCCACTCACTAAACGACCTATACTCCTGGACGAATGATGCATACGTCACGTAGCTTGTCATATAAGGCAAAATTTGACCGCCAAATCAGTATTGTAATGGTCTATGGTTATTCACTCATATTGGCATGTTCTGTTCACGATGTTGGCTTGCTAACTGATACATATCCCAAGATACATCCAAGTCCTGAAAAAAGATAATATACCGATAAGTATCATGGTGGAATGTCTAGCTTTAGTTCGTGGTTTAATTTTATAACTATTTGTGCTTGAAATGTCTGTCTAAAGACTCACAAAGTCTTTGCATTGATACTTTGTTGGTATTTTGTTGTTCTTTACTAAATATCATAGTTATATAATACCATACGCTCTATCTTTGAAGTGCCGTGAATGGTACCGAGTAACATATGACGTCCTTCATCAAGCTTCATTTCCACGATCTAGTTGTAATGGAATTTGAAAACTCTTAGTCTGTATCCTCAATTTAATGATAGACTAGAGGGAGCTTTGTTAATGATCAAAAGCCGTATAAAAGATGCTAAGAAAGGAGTAAACCAATATATAAGCTCAAAGTGCCGTGGGATGCTTTGCCCTAAAGGGAGGAAATGACCTGATGGGACTCTATTATTCACATGTCAATCCGTATCAAACTATACAGTCGTATGATGTTAGTTTGTTAATGTATCAGGTAAAGGAATAGGTCATGTAGCGTGATAGGATATGAGATTATAGACGTGGCATCTTGGCTTTAACATAACATGATGATGATGATGAATTTAATTATAGTCTAGAGATTTATCTAAGAGCTCCTTTTCGACTCCGGGCGAGGCCGTGTTTTCTGGCACCAATTTTCTATGTTCCTAGTGTCCAGGATTGCTCAGATTAGT
>RHLR01000845.1:0-12970 GCA_009806335.1 Davidsoniella australis
TTTTTTTTTTTCCCTTCATAAATTTTATTTTTTTCAACTCACAAGACAGACTGTTTATCATAGTGTAAACCTTTTTTTTGTTTTTTGCAAAAAAACAATAATAATAATAAAACGCTTCACCTCAGAATGCATTTCTTGAGTCGGCTTTAATTATCAACCCGATGACTTCACAACATTCTCAATGCTTATCTATCTCTTTTCTATTAGACATCCTTCATCATGATCTTCCAAAAATGGAGGTGTGCTACCGGTTTCTATTCGCAGAATGATCAAGGCTGTTGTCAAAAAATAATCCGCAGTGGTATAAATATAGGCCTTGGCCAAGTGACATCTTTCTTTTAGTTATGCTCAAGTTCCCAAAGTGCCTCGTGCGTCAACCTTTTTCTATAGAAGAACCCGCAAAAGAAGCTCTAAAAGAACAACATCCGAGTGCCCCTCCTCTACATATTCTATTTATATTCATGTTTATTATCATTCTAGATTTAGCACTCAACTCGTTTGAATATGGCCTAGTTGAGAGTAAAAGAATCACATTCACATTCTCATGTCTAAATCGGTTCATCTTTGATCCTTTAATTATTGTACATTGTATTATTGTATCTTCTTCCCTAGACCTTTTTTTTCTTCCCTTTGTATTTCTTTTTGGCTTCTTCCTTTTGTTCCCCTCTTCACACCCCAAGTCATTGCCCAGCCGGTTTCCCTGACCTAGTATAATCCAACCCACAGATCATCAAGACCAAGTGGCCCTTTGTACTTAAACCAAAGAAAAAGAGACCTGACAGGCCTGTCTTCTGCTTTTTTTTTCTTTGCTCTTAACCAATATAATTGCTCTTGACCCTAGAACTTACACTCACGCAGCCGTAGCATTTTTAGAGAAAGGCTGAATATGAAACGTCGTTTTGGCGATCTCTTTCTCAATCCAGCGTTATAAGCACTGTAAAAGTGAAGGAAGTTAGCACTCCCAGGCACAACCCGTAAAATGTCGATCACAGCATATCTTGTCTCTTCTTTATTTCCCGTAGTATTCCCTGTCCTATCCCTTTTCCTTCTATCGCTGTCATTGTAGCATGCAGCTTCTTTCTTTACTATGATAGTCTCGTATTAGTGATTTACGCATATAGGAACAAAACAAAAGACGGAATTCAATACGAAGTCTACACATTTTACAAGTACAAGAAACACAAAAAGAAACTACTATTTTGGCATTTATACGCGCAAAGAGAAGTCCAGTTGAGTCTGGATCGTGTACCTTATATTTACATACTTGCCGTTCTCCTAATACGACAGGGACCAAATCTTCGTCCAAGTCGCTACATTGTTCTCAGTCGCCAGAGGGAAGGTGCATACGAACAAAACAATAAAACTTAGTCTCAACATCGCACTGCAGCTTCCCTTTTCTTTCGTGGTTCTTCCAATAAATGTAGATATTGCCCCTTTACTTGAGTAATACAGAAACATGACGCTAGCACAGTAAGAAACTACGGTCTTTTAGTTTGGTTCCAGTGCCCAGGCAACAACCTCTTTTGTATCGGCGGTAATCAGGGGCAGTTTGTTTGGTATTTGATAGAGTGGAGGATATAATAAGTGTTGTCATCGTCATACCTCTTCTGTATTGATTTTCTTCGCATTTACATTTACAAACGCTTAACATCTGATACAATTATTGGCAGGACGGCAATAACGAGCACGCGAAAATACGCAGTTTCTCCGCTAAAGGCATGAATTTGGACCACTGATGATCTAAATCTTCGTCTAAGTTACAAAATAGGCAATGCGTTCTTACCCTAGCTTAACTATTAGTTACCTTCATTTTTTTCTTTTTGGGGGCTACGAGAAAATAAGAACATTAAAGCTCTTAACCCATATCAACCCTAATAATATATATATTCTTGGGTATCAATCAAATGAAAATACAATAAAGTGACTTGTAAATTCATCATATGAACAAAGGGATTCCTTGTGCTGGTACAATAGATTATTTTACCAGATCTCGTTCTTGAGACCGGTAGAAACATTTGTTCAGGAATCACAACTCCCTCTACTAATATCGTGCTGATGCTGAGGCTTATCTGTGTTTGTAGTTTTTACTTTCGACACTGAAAGACCGTGCTGTCTCTATTCCAGACAAGCACATACAAAGCGGCCCGTCGATCCCAGCGCTTTTCCATATTTCCCGTGCTTGAAAATGGTCCTTGCGTAGCATAGAAAATAAGGACTAAATACTAGACAAACAGCCTCTAAAACCCACTAAACAGCGCCGATCGTTGGGATATTAGACTGAGGACAATCAGTCTTTCATCTGAATGTACTGGTTGACCGATCATAGTTTCTTTCTCTTGCCCATTGACAAGTGATACTAAGCTTTTTTGACTCTTCCTCCATGTTAAAATCCCCGCAACAAGATATAATTCCTCCAGCTCAGGGGATCTTTTGAACTTTTAGTCTTTCTATCATAAACAAGCTATCACTCTGTTTATACAACTATATGTACTTTGATTTGGGGCTTCTTATTAAAGTATGGGTGTTGGAAAGAGCCACATACGTCAAAAGTAGTCGATCACACAGGGGAAGTGTGATATTCGCAGAGTTTCTTGTTGGGTTCGTCCCCTGTCTATACAAATTAGTCTGGAAAGAGAACAAAGAATGAGAGAAAATGAAAGGACTTCCTAAGAACGTGCTGGAATGGCAAAAACTTGAGAAAATAGGAATTTGCTAGAATTATAACTTAAACTTACTGAATTTTATTTGTTAGTTGTAGTATACTTTGCTACTTTATTTCATTCCATGCTTAAACACTAACGAGCCCATCAATCCATGGGCTCCACTGCGCAAGGATAACTAGTAAGTAGCAGATGATGCAAAGAATTAGCTTTTAGTTGGTCTGGTAAACAGATGGTATCACCTGTTAAGTCGGTCATGTCAAAACATCAAACCCGAAAAGGAGCGGTTTTGTTAGCTTCGAGGGAAAAGAGTAACTGTGCCTTTGATTTGTTTTGATTCTAATACTGCGACCATCCTGTCATGAAGTCAAATCTGATACTTGAAAATTACTACACACAGACCGCCGAACCAGATCAATGAACGTTTATTGGAAACTAACTTCAATAAAACTTAATATCGTAGTAGTTGCAATCATTGGTATGGTAGAAAAATAGCCGGAGTACAAGGTTCTCATATTCTCATTCAATGATGTGTTTGGAGTATCTGCTTTTCGACTATTAGTCCCTCTTCATGATATGCATTAAAGTTGACCGTTCTTATATTACTAGCGAATATATGGACTCTGATTGCTTTGTTTTCTCATATAAATCCGGGGATTGAAGATGGCCAAGAACACATTCTAAACTAAAAGCTCCTGGAAGGTACTTAGAGTGTTGTATTCTAATAAATAAACATAAAAATATAATATTTTGCTAGTTAAACTTATAACTTCAATTCCTAAGTTAGTGTAATTGCAGCAAAACCATACTTTTCTTCAGATACGATTCTTGAGTCTAGACCAACTTAGTTTAACACACCCTCCTCGGATTTTTTCGTGTTGTTATTATATGTAGTATAACCTTGAATCTGTGTCAAAAAAAAAAAAAAAGAACTATGGGAAACCCTCCCAATTTGATAGTATTCAGAGCCTTTGTCTCTACTATTCAGCTCAACATGGATCCAAGTATCACTGTGTTTATACAGATATAAAGAGAACAATAAACTTGCCCACTTAAAAAAAAAAAATAGCAATCCGCGGGGACTTTTGGACTTTTTCGGTTATTCAGTGCCTCCCGCCTCCAGAACCGCCTCCCTGGTTCCAACGAAGGGTATAGCGTACTACAATAGATCTACAAATACTCAAGTCCCATGAAGAACAACGAAGAGCTTAATCCTTGGAATAGACATGGGAGAATCTATACTGATACCAGGAAAAGTCAAAAGCCTAGATAATAACATCATAAAAACTCCAGACCCTGGATTTTGATCTTCTAGCACGCCGCGTCTCGTTTGTCGCCTTTCCGAGACGGCGTGCCCTGGAAGACAATTTGCATTAGTATATATGCCGAGTATTTTGGGGAATTAACCCACAAACGAACAGTTGCGATATTGACACGCTTTGAGTTGAGAGAAGAGAAGAAGTATCCGTCTTCGCCTCCGGAAGGCTTAAAGAAACAATCTCTGATTGTTAATCTTTCTCTGCTATAGGAAAGAGAGGATATGATCTCTAACTAGAAGCTTGGCGGAATGATGCAGTATATTGCTAGTTTCCTCGCAATCCAAGAGAATAGCAAACCTAGCCAATATTATTATCGCCGACGAATTTGGCTAAGTAGTAAGATGACAGCCAAGAGCCAAGATTCAATGAGCCTTGGCTTGGCTTGACTACGATAGTGAAAGGATAAATATCAGCTCTAGGCTTTCTTCTTCCTAGGACCAATTTTTCTTTTCTGCTTGTTGAACTTTTCCTTGTAGTTTTCGTAACACTACATATTGAGGGGGGCGTAAATAAGCTGCATAGAAGTATCAGCCACAAATGATTTGCAATACAAACATATGTATATGTAGTAGAGCCACCAAAAATTAACAAAAAGTTATTGACGGTGTAGGAATATTTTTAATAGTCACGGATTATATACAATAGATCTTGATAGCTGTCTTGCTTGATACTGAAGTTTGTATGTAGTAATTTCTAAGATTATGGGCAAACAACGTATAAAACAAACATTCGCGATGTTGTATTGGCTAAGGACCAGTGCCTCATGTGAAAAAGAAGGAGGGATCCCTATCATGTATTGTTTTCTCTGTCTAGATCTTCTTTCCCTGGCATCCCGAGCGTACGACTTGCCAGCGGATGCTAATCTAAATATATGGCTGGTTTCTCTATATTTCCTAGGGCCGGCCTATGATATAGTGCTAATCTAACCTCAGACTGTACAAGTCGCAGCCAACAAGTAATGTGAGCGTGTGTCTTGGTAGGTTATATCTGTTTGCGTAGCATCCAGAAATACTGTGTCCGCATAGCCTGCCACTAATGTTTGCGAAGGGGCAAAATCTGACACACAGACAACAAGAACAAAGAAGAAAACGTAAGAGTGGACTTGAAATATCATATTCCAAGGCTAAGTATCAGCAGGTGGTAGCCAAACGCCCAAGTAAATATGTAGAAATCGACTTTGTTTGTTTTTATGGTTAGTGTTGGCTGCCAAAATCCAGGGGAAAGTGGTTCACACTGTAGAGTTATACCAACCCTTTTCCTTTTTGTATGTCTTGAGCCCTGCAAAGCCGAATGTGAGGCTAGCCCTCGGGATTTCACTTGAGTTTGCCAGTCCAGAAATCAAAATGATAAGCTTGGCGCTGTTTAACCAACTTGCCTGGCCTCACAAAGTTTTTTTTTTTTTTTAATTCATTAATCTTATGGAGCTATAGAGCTATGAAGATGTTGCCTCACAAAGTTATGTTGTGCTACGACTTCATCTCCGTAGGCTCCTAGTTTCCGACCTGCATTTCATCTTAATCGGCATTATTGCCGTTTGTTCATGCAGATACATTATATAAGCGTCTCCATCTCGAACAGGAGACGACGACGACGCTTGTTAAATTGTGCATTTCAGGATCAGGAACGGCGTAAGCTTATGCTAGAGCCTGTAGAATAAGAAAAACGGCCTGTAAATTAAAGGCTCCCTACAGTAATGTGCCAGTTTGTTGGGGTGACACTGCGTTGTGGTGTATTTCCTTTACAATGTGCAATATCTTTCTTTGTTCTTGTCAAGCACTATAGTGTAGAAACCCGTGACCTTTGCTTCTTTATTCACTGAGTAAGAGCACGAGCATGGCGTTCGTGAACATGGCCCATTCACTTTATTTTCTTGGACTTTTTGGCAATAACTTTCTTTTCGATGCCGGGTTTTGATGTCCGTGTCAAGCATCTCACAAGACATAGTCATCAATCTGTGATAGCTGTCTATATCAAAATAAGGAGTCTCTGATACACTAGCCGCCGGTCCATCCCCGCTTATGCCTCCTCTTTAGGCTGTATTATATTGTGCTCACCGCACCGTTCCTTCCACCTGTCGTGCAACTCACTCGCTAAGTTGATCGACGTTGGGAACCTATTATAACCACCAGTAGACTACTACCAGTAGGTTACTACATGACCTTGTAGCAGGGCCGCTAGGACCAAGTAACTGGCTGTGGCAACTAACCGAGACCGATCTTATTCTTCTCTTTTCCTCTTGTCTTGTATCATGAACCGTAGAATTTGACCTATCCTGCTCCGTGCGTCATCAAGAATGGCAACCCAAGTAAATGCAAGCACTGGTATTTATATTGCTATGCTCTCTCTATATATCTCCATGTATGAGGGGAGACGTTTTTATGCCCTGATGCTCTTAGCAAGGCTGAAAATAACGGATATCCACTCGTCGTTAACTTGCACTCGCAAAAAGAAATAGAGATCTTTAAATAAACGACAACAAGAAACAATGTCGTCGTCAAGGACTGTCGTTCATTAAAGCCGTTCAACCAATCATACTATCAGGAAGCCTGAATAAGTAGGCGCCTAATCTGGAAGTGTATCCATCGATGGCAAGTATCACAAATTCACCAGAGACAACGTAATTACTACGACAAGAGCAGTTTTGTGTATGGGCAAACTACTCAAAGGAAAAAAAAAAAAAAAGAAGAAAAAAAAGGAAAAAAAAAAAGTTAGTCAATAAATAAGAGCGCTTACAGATATGTCGCCGCCTGCATTGCAGTAATATGCACTCTGAAAACAAAGCCATCATGCCTTTTTTTACTCTTATTTCCTTCTCGTCTCTTTTAGGGGCTCAAGTTCCTGCAGAAGATATCTGAAACCAGCTTAATTTCGGCGCCAAAAAACGCACATGAGCTTTATTGTGCTTGGCAAGGAAACATGTACCATTACTTATGGCCCTAGAATTAGAGTTAGGGTTTGCATAGTGAAAGGAAGGTACTCAAACCCTATGTAATCTCATTTTCTCTACATATCGTGAAATTAGTTAAAAGGAATAATGTTCCTTTGTTTATTTACATATTGTTATAACCCTCGGAGGGTACCTTTGAGTTCATGATGCTCATGATAGCTACTGTGGCCACCCCTTGGTCACTTTCGTCCTCTCTTTGTAACGTCTAGGGTTCTTAGGGTTGTTCCATTTTGTGTTTATAGGCTAGTTAGATAGTGCATATGTCCCTTTTATGGTGATGGGTGTGAGCCGCCTCCACCGTGCTCGTTAACAATACCAATACCAATTCCAATTTATATATTTTTACCAAGAAGTAATGAATCGACTCAAGCGTGCTTCAAAACTCTTCATTGTTTTAGTGTCCCCCCTCGACCGGAAATCTAGTTTCTCTTAACTTGAGGGATCGGAAAGAATATATTGGTTAAGATTGGCCGGTATTTCCCTATCACAGCGAAGACACTACATTCCAAACTGCTTGATACGTCACAGAATCGTATATATTTCGATATGTGAATCTATATTTTGTATCTCTTAATAGATATGTTTGTGGTTACTGTCAATGATTACGATGGAACAGTATTCATACATATCCCTAGAGGACTCGTGTGGTTTTGTGAAAGTAATTATCTTTAAAACAAGTCTGAACGTGGTCATGCGTATATATGATGCATGAGAGAAAGCATAAAGTATCGAATATGACATTTAGTATATGAATTAGTTAGCCTATTAATCAAGATATCCCTTAGATGTCCGAGAAAGCAAAAACCCCTTCAGTTAGAAGATACAAACGCAGATCAAAGGGATGATGTATCGAAGTCAAAGAAATGACCTTCTGTGAGACTAACACAAGAAAGAAGTAAGAGTATCATATAGTAACATGTGATCTATGTGGCAAATAGAACCGCCCGATGATGCCGAAATTTAGTTACGATCAAGATATGTCTAGTATTGTTACTTTGACTCTGCCAGATTGTAGGCAACAATCACACTATCATAGCCCTTTTTTGAATGATAAAAGACCCTATCTACGATACTTGATAAGCGATGAGACGGAGGAACGCATCAGGATCAAGGACTCAGGAATCGAGAAGGTATCAAGTTACATTCCGTCAAGTTAAAGGCTCGTCTCAAGTAAGTTAGATAGTACCTGAAAGTCCAATTCTTGAGAATTTCTGTAGTTTCTGGAATTTTCTTTGTAAACTAATACTTAGCGGCTTTGATGTAATTCTAGACCTGGATTTGGTGGAAGAAAAAGGATAGTACAGGAACTAAAAAAGGCTAATCCAACAATAAGGTTCATTCCAAAGGTATTCAATACCCAAACACTGCATAGTCTGGTCAGACTAACAGGAATGAGACATTTTTTTTCTCAATCTATATATTCTTCGTTGCTTTGTAGTGTCTCTTTCGGTAGTGTTCTGCTATCGGCTTTGACCTAATTGAGGCTAACCCTTCAAAAGTAGCTAAGACCGAAAGGAAGGCAGAACGCCAAAGGTCCGGTGGATTCTGGACTATGTGAACTGAGATGGCTATTCGAATGTAAAGCTAACACAACTAGAAAAACGGACTTCTTGTAATCCTGAACAGGCACGGAAAGACTCCACGTGCTACCATAAGAAAGCTAATCTTTAGGGAATTTGGGCCTATATTAGACACTAAACACTCAATTGTTAAGACGCAATATCTCGCATAGATGATAAATTCATAATGACGCCAAAGATATTATGTTTTTGCCACTTCGGAATTGCCCGTGATGTATCAACAGTTGATAGGTACGATATGGAAGTTTATTAGGACTATCATGACCTTTTGCACAATTACCATGAGACTTTTAGATATATACATACTATCACGGAGGTTCTTTTGGCAGCAACGAATGACATTGAAAATATTGAGACATATTGGAACATCGAGAACCAGGAGTATTCACTTTGGAACTAACTCATAGGCTGGAATCGGCTGGCCTCGTGATGAGGGCATTGCAGAACTACCATGCACACACTACGAGTTATATGAGATAGACAAAGAATATAGAGAAATCAAACATCATAATTTAGAAATGAGGTTGATGCCATCTTCTCTAAATCTAGAACTAGCATAAAGTAATAAAACTCACCTAGATGTGACTGTAGCCTATCAGCTCTACGCCATCCTATTGGGGTTGCAAATGAGGTCGTGTAACCTTGAGTAGTTCTTTCTTTGCCGTGGCCGATAGCAAGAAGCACAAAGATTGCGAACAAATAGATAATCGGTAGACAATCATCTAGACCGAAGGCAACACCTCATTGGATTGATATGACATGTAAGACATCAATATATCGAGCTACTTGCTTTGCTATGATACTATTGATAGAAACACGCTCATAGTACTTTGAACAAGCGAGTCAAACCGACTGGAAAACAGATACCCATCATCGGCGCTATGTCATCGATAAAAGGGCCATACGAGTACAAATTGGCGGCTGACTTGAAATCATAGCGCTTGAATCTTGGTAAGTGAGAATCATGTGAAAGATATTTCTCGTGTAACTGATGCACATCGATTGTCCATACGATTCATACCATGGCCTGTCCCGTCTCATCAACAAACGCCCCAATATAGTGAAGGCTGCTCTAGACCATTCTGAAAATTTCACCTGAAAGCTGGCGTTCATGTTCAGAAGGGCTTGCTGCTCCCACCCAGAGAAGAAGAAGAAGGGTAAAGTTCATGAACCGGTTCCAAGAGAGACAACTGAGAAAACTATGAGTGAGACTAGAAATGAGACAGACATCGCCGTTCGCGTATCACAAATACGATGATTGTCTCAGGAGAAAAAAGAGACATGATATATCCAGTAGTAGAGTATCACAAACCAATCAGAGAGAAATATACTCCCGATGCCAAAAGGACGTCAAAAGAAAAGAAAAGAAATACTAACGAGAATATGAAATTAAAGCAGTGGCTTCATTATAATAGACTAATGTTTTTATCTAGCTACAGGCTTTGTATTTGTTTTGGTAATATACTCAAGCAACATTCTTCCCGTGACACCTCACTTAATCAGAAGACATATGATTCTAGACATGAACAAGATCGTGACCTTGCGATGGGCCTTGAAGTCATAAGCGATTAGTCATACCGCCCTAGCTAGCTATCCGGAGACTTGTAACACTACTGTTAAAGTATCCCTCATTCAGAGCAAAGGGATGAAAGAGGATAAGGAAGGTTGTGTCCGTTTCTGAGCGTTATTGTTTTCCTAGTTCTTGACCAGAATTGAACCACAATATGGCCTGAGACACAACATTCTCTTCCGGGTTTTCAAAACTATCTATTTCTGTGTAACAGAGAAAAGAATGGATGGGGGAGCATCATGAGACTATATAGGCTTGGGAATATCATTATTGGCATAGCCAGAAATCTGTATTTGACTATAAGATTCTTGTGCTGATGGGAACCGTGGCTGGCGGAAGAAACATAATGTGAATCGAAGAAAAGAGGACAAGAAAAGGAAGTGATAAAGGCTTATTTGGTTAGACACACAGAGTTCAGTGCAAAACGGGGGCCTTTCCAATGTATCCAGCGTGACAAGGACTACTACAATCGTACACTGATAATAGTAATCATTCAGTAACATTCTAGGCCGTGAATGATCGGTAAGGGCATCATGTCAGTCTTCAATACGAGCCGGAAGTATCATTTTTTGGATCAAAACTTATGATGCTAATGGTCTTACTCGGCTTCACCACAATAGCCGATGTATCTTATATATATAGCCTGTTAAATTCTACGAGTGGCTGGCTGCCCATCTTGCTAATGTTCTACTTGTCTCATCTAGTAGCTGTTCTTCAATCTTCGGCGGGACTCTTGAGGAGTGGTCATAGCCAGATAGCCCCTTACTCTGCATAGTCAATGGCTTGTTTGTTTGCTTTTCTCGACATCCGGGAGAGACACTGACCTATCCTCGACCAAGACAATACTCGGATTAGCCGGGGATGTGATAAATACTATTGTCAGAATCAGCAATGCAACAGATGCGAATAGACTGACCAGCCTTTCGCCGGTTTGTTTTCTATGTCTTATGAAGACTACCGATATGATGCAATATAAAGGTCAAAATATAAAGTTCGATATCGAAATCGGTTCTCCAACCCGTTCCTTTATAGAATGGATAAAGAAATTTGGGTGTTCCTGCGATAACGAGTTACTAGCGAGATGCCCTTATCGTCTCATGTGTATATGTAGTCGTAGTATGCACGGCAAACACGCCGATTCTTCTGTAGTATACAATATTGATGGAGTGTCAGCCAGACAAGATATTGAAATCAGCTGTTTATCTATGCCCTGGCATATGATTTTGTGTGTACCTGCGTGAAGTAAATACAAGAGCACAGGTTATCGACTGATGACAGCTTTATAGATGAGATTGATAGTTCATGTAGCCAGTTATGCTGCATTGTAAGTTGGAGTTATAATCTACGTATATATAACGATATGTAGATGCTCGACAGTACAGGGGATACATTGATATTAAGCTACTTAAGTTATGATAATGGGATCATGGAAAGCTAAGCAAGCTATAAAGGTTCAACCACAAGATTTCATGGCAATGAGCCATCGATAGTACATAGCGTATAGCTTATATACAACTAGGACGCCTTTGCTAGGTCATGGCATATTGAGCTAGCCTGGGTGTTTTGCGTTTCGTTTGGGCCCATTCTGCTCGTGATCCTTATCTAATCGCTGTAAAAGAAGAAGAAAAAATCGCCAAGGGCTTGAAGGTTCATATGGAGACGGGGTCAATGTACAGCCTGAACTTGTCCCGAGGAATCGCGAGACTATAGCAGGGATTGAAATGAGGTAGTAAGCGTCGGTCTAGGAGCCTGGAGACTGGGAAGCTTTAGAGAGTTTCTTGTACCTAGTTTGCAATTGGTGCCCTGCATACTGTAACATTAGAACGATACTGCATGATTGCGGGGAACGTTAACCTTGGTCTTCGGAATTTGCTCTGACTTTAACCGTGGGCTGTTCTTCTGTTTAGTATTTACATGGTGTAGCCTATGTATATTGGTATGGTGGAAATGTCAGAAAGGAACGACTTGGTGGAAGATATGTATCTTAAGATTTGACCGTAGTGTATTGACTCAGTGAACAAAAGAACGTCACTTTTCGTTTAACTCGGCCCATTCTAACCAGATACAACTAGAATTTCGGGAGCGCTATCAGATACGATTTTCGATGCTAGCCTGGAGGAATAAGAATTAGATTGCTCGGCCATGGAACCTTGCACGACGGAAGCTCTGGATATATTATTTATAGCTAGTCGTATTTATGGGCTCCGGTTGCACTATGTACATATACATTATGTAGTGTACCAGGACTCTGGGAGATATAGATATATGACTTATATAACAGACGATATATGTTCCCTGTGCCAATAAAGAGTGTTATATTATAGGCCATGGATAGAATATTCTTGTCCCCAAGATTGAAGGCTCCATGAAATCTAGAGCTAGCAAATATCACAGGGCCGAAATTGAGGGACCCAGATAGTTAGGGCAGCTTGAGAAAAAATCACGATCATAGACAAGGTCGATCCCTGCTATAGCTCGTAAGAAAACGGATCGTCTAAGAAAGAGAAAAAAAGAAAAGGATATCATAGCAACCGAGCAAAAGAAAGTGTTCCGAGAGGTGTTTTTGGGATGATTTCGGAAGCATTGGAAAGTTGAAGATAATTCAGAAGAAATAAAAGAATAAAATCCAATAGCGGGAGAGTGAAGCCAGAGTTCAAAATTAGAATGAAGCTGGGCTGCGAATTAATTAGATTGCAAAATCGCCAATCGTGGAGAAACTGGGCAAGGAGGAGAAATTAAGGAGAGAAGATAAAAGATTTGGGCTTCGGAAGACTTTTGGGTCATTTCGTGAAGAAAAAGAAGAAAAAGAAGAATAAGCTGGAATTAATGATAATTGCTATCTCGAGGATTATTCATAACTCTCAATTCCTTCCTCTTTTATACTCTTCTTGTTC
>RHLR01000846.1:0-12958 GCA_009806335.1 Davidsoniella australis
TTGGATGAGGTGGGATCTATGGCTGGCATAGAACCACCCAACCCAATTAATAAACCTCCTGCTCCCAAAGAACCGGAATGCCGTGGTCCTGTACCTGTAGATTGTCCTGCCGTTCCGGAGCTTGACGACGCCAGTGATGCACTGGAAGTTGCTTCCGTAATAGAACCAGGTGGTGTAGACGCAACGTTACTGCCGTTGTTCTTCTCGATAGCTTTCTGCAATGTACCACTGTCTCCATTTGTGCTACCACCGGTGCTGGAGAAATTGGTATTGTATCCTCCCGGCCCACTTCCATATACATCCATGAGCGACTGCCGGAAAACCTCGCGTGGTTTAGAAAGTGGTAAGAGGACTCGATCTAGAAGCTCTGGCTCGGCCATATAGAACAACGCCAGCTCACGCTGGGATGCTGGGTCGCCTTCCTTTGCTAGTAGAGAGTACATCTTTGCAGCGTCTGCCTTTGTGTATGTAGCCCGTGGTTGGATATTCTCTGTACTCGTTGGTGGCTTACGATTGTGATTTGCTACTAGAATGCTATCGGCCAACGTCAGCATAGTATGGCAGACCTCCATCTTGAGACTAAGAGCAGATATTCCGAGATCCCAGAAGGTAAGCCCACGCTCGCGTCGATTGAGAATTTTAGCCGGAACAAAAGATGCTATGAACTGAAGATCCCGAAATAGGGTTTTGGGGCGTAGGGTAGGGTCTTGGAAAATGTCAACGAGGGCTTGAAGATGGGCCTGTATATTGGCCGGCGAATTCCCGGTGCTCTTGGTGTCGTGCCCAGAGGATTTACGCTCTCTCATGTTGTCAATGGCGTCTTCTAAAATCGTGGGTTTATGGTCGTCTTTCGCATCTGTCGAAGATGTTGAACTTAAGTCAGTCCGCCAAAGTCCGTACCGTAAGCGGCGCGAGCTACCAGAAGCCGCGATGGATGCCGTAATGAGATTAGCTAGACTGTGAAGGACACTCAGTTTCGCATAGGGACTTGGGTGCACGCTGAACATTTCGAGTAATCGCTTGTATGCCTTCTTGAACGGGAATTCAGCTTTGATAGAAGCTTTATCCTTGATTTTGGCAGACGGCGGAGTAGAAGTAGCTGTAGCTTGAGGCTGGCTACTTTCTTCAGTGTCAGTCGGGATCAAGATACCTTCTTTGCTAGAACGTGCTTCCGATACTTTGGTTGAATCTTCCGCGCTGCTTGAGGGTTGGTGTTCATCTCCTTCTTTGTCTGCCTTCCTTGCCTTCTGTTTCGCGAGGTCTTCGGTATGCTTATGAGAGATACAATGCTGTCCAATGCTGGAAAACCACATGTCTGTCTCCGACCCACGAGCAAACACAAGATTACCAAGATCGGACAATAGCAAGCTAATGAGAGTTTGCTTGAGGTCTTGCAGAAATTTGGACTTCTCATCTGAAGATTGAGCTTGATGAGGGTACAGGGTGTCGTTGCTAGAGGTGGATGTCCCTGGTCGTCCAGTCGATATGCTAGCATGTGAGGGCATAACCGGCGGTAAAGGATGTGAAAATGTGCTCGAGATATTGGTCATTGATGTCGAGGGAGAATGTGATGAAGAGAGTTTCGACGTTCGTGATGAAGGTGCATTTTGAAAGGGGGACCAAAATGTCATGGGCTCAGATTGTCCCGTGCCATTGTAAATATCGCCGTCTCCAACCCGAGAAGCACGAGATGAATCAATATTCGACAAGCCTGAGCTGTTTAGACTCGGTCTTTTCCGCAGATTTTGCAAAGTGGCTGTGGAGCGCATAACACTAAAGCCAAACCGGCTACGGTCAGAATCGGATACCACGCTTGATGCATCATCAACAGTCCATGAAGCGTTCATGTCGTTGTTTCGTTGTTGGGTTTGTGCTCTGTTTTGCTCAAAAATCTTCCAGTCTCGAGCATAAAGCTCGGATGACCAAAGGTCTGGAGCATCGGAAATGGTTTCGCCGACCAATTTACTCATGCATTTATCGAGTTCTAACGAAAACCGATGGATGCGCTCTTCTCCTTTGCAAAACACTTCGATATCGTTGTTCTTGAGCCAAATACTGGTCGCTTCTGCTTGGTCATCACTGAGCTTGTTGGGACCGCCATGAGGATCACTAGCTGCTAAGAGTTCCATGAGTTGAAACTCGGCAAGATGGATGTATGACGAGTTAAGTCCCTTGGCTGAGTTCAGGTTGCTGCGATGGGAAGCGCGGCGTGGCATTCCCATGGCCTTTAACGCAACACATATACTCCGGCTATGAGTGTAGGGCGCAGAGTTGACCACATCAGCTACATACCACATCTTGTCTCGCAAAGCGCGAAGCCTTTGCGCCATGCGCTCAATCTGACCTTCGTGGCGTTCTTGACTCTGCTTGAGCCATACCAGCCAAGCGTCATACTGCTCTATGGCAGCTGCAGATCGACGGATCCCATCCCGTGGTCCCCTTGAGAAGATATTCAACAGGCGCTGGAAGCTATTCTCTCGTAGGCTCGAAGATAGCATTGCTTGTAGATGCTGCAAGGTCCGGAAGTACAGTAAAGAAGACGCAAAATCCGACTGCGATTCTGAGCGCGCGGAAGCAGCCCTTAGCATTTGGATCAACACAGGTTCTTGATTGGGATCAATTTCTTTTTCGGCGTAATCCGGTGAATCAGTAGACGAATCTGCAGTATACAGAGATGGCTCAATAGGCGAAGATGGCTCCATATGTGCTCTATAGGGATTTTGGGATTGAGATGCTTTGAAGTTGGTGGTGACCTTATCCCGAGCACGATATCTATGCAGCCCTGTCGCTCTATTGGTGAACTTGGAGGTGTGGGTAGTAGATTCAAGACCTTGGGGAATCTCGTACTCTTCAACAAGCTTGAGAATGGCAGTTCTGACCTCTCGATAGTCCTTGGCGAAATCGAGATCTGTACCGTTTGTGGATTCTTCACTATCGGACGAAGATGTAGAGTCTTCATCCTCGCCTCCATTGGCAGCCACATCGTCATCTTCATCAGGGTCGTAGATCATGCTTGTCGAAAGATCCTGACCTTCAGAAGTGATGAAAAGTACGGCCCATATATCGGCATAGGGGTGTGTCTTGGCTTGTACAACTTCAGCGCCGACATTGTTTGTCATTTCTTGCAAGGCAGTGCGTAAAGCAGCACCTTCGTCATCTGGAATAGCTGTCGATGATGGCCAAGTGATTGGATCATAGCTTGACGAGAAGTTGATAAGAGAGTTTGGCGACGAGCCCTTAAGCATGGCTAAGTTACGAATAGACTCGGTCAGAGTTGAAATCGGGAGGTCTTGGACGCTGGATGTTGCACTAGTGCTTAGCACCGACTGAGTCTCAAATGCCTGGGATCGGGAAGTCGGTTGTGATAGGCTTGAAAATCCTGATATCGAAGGGGCTATTGATCGAGCACCATTACTAGAAGCACGCGATCTAGTGCGCCGTTCAGGCCACAAGGCATTGACCATAGTCACAAGGTCGGCTGGACTAACTACCAAGTATGGATGCACCTCTTTTGTTTCTTGTAATGAGGTGATCGATCGTGCTGGTAACAGCTTTGTTGTAGGTCGTCGTGTAGCTTTTCCTGACAGACGATTGGTGATGGCTAAGATATGATCCCGAATGTGAGGTGGAACAGGCTTTTGTCCAGATGGTTTGAACGTGTCATGGACGTGATTCATAGCCTTTAATGCTACTTGCCGAAGAATCTTTTCACGTCCATACTTGGTGATATGGTAGTCGGTAAGAATTCCGTGACCCTCAGGGTGGATGATGACACTGAGCAAGAAATTTTGGAAGAGCCAGCGAGATACGAAAAATGCCCGTATGCCTTCGAATGAGCCAGGATCTACCCGTTTCAAGATTTCATTTCCGAGTTCTAGGAACCCTTCCGGAATTCCGGTGCCTTCTGCATCGTTGACGATATCAAATAGGTCGCTGACTGCCTTTTCATAAAACTCAATGGCAGTAGCCTCGTCCTTGGCTGTCCAATGTCTGAGGTTGAAGCGAGTTCCTTGTTGATCTTCGGCTCTATCTAATATGAAAGAGCCTTCCTCGAGGATTCTCATTAGATACCATTCTATATTGGATTTGCCAGACCAATCCCACATAGAGGCCCATTGAGTCATGACAGCTATTAGCACGGGCTCAATTCCAGTTTTGGATGCGATGAGTTTTGCACAGGCATTCGCCCAGATATTGATTCGGCGCTTGTCTTCTGAGCTATCAGGTCCAGCTGAATTGGCGAAGCATGTATGAATTAAGGCGGCGAGGGGATCATGACGCTGAAACGATAGTAACCGTTCTACTGCAGACAAGGAGTTCGGGCCAAATCGGTTTGGAAGTACAGCGTGGCCACGAGTTGGTGTTCGACTTGGATACGGAAGTACCGAGTCAACTGGATCCAGGCTTTGGTTGAAAGTTGTAAGTGTTATGAGTTCGCTGCTGGTCAGAGAGCAAAGGCGGTCGGCAAGATAGTCTTCGTCGGTTCGTATGCGTACGATGAACTTGAGCAATCTATCGCGGGTGGTAGGCAACAGCTGGTCGAAGAAAGAGGTAACAGAATTGAGGTGATTGGCGCCAAGCGCATTGTTGGCATTTCCATCAAGGCTTCCCGTCTCTATTCCAGATAAACTAGATGAGTCGGTGTCCGATTCGATCAACGCATACTTGCGATACTCTTCACCGCTAGCCCGTACATTTTGCAAGGCAGTATAAAGGCTAGCAAATGATTTCTTGTCATCTGAGCGAAAGAAGTCCACAAGGTTGCGATGCGCACTCTCACTACTCCGCGAAAAACGCGCTACCAGTGCAGTGAATATAAGATGCCGGTGCAAACGAAGACGAGTGTTGGCACGTTTCTTTTCTTGAAATTTACCAAGCCGTACTATATGGGCGAGCTCATCAAGAGTAGTCCCTTCGTGGTCACTCCTGCTCAGGGCCAATGGCGGGTTGGTATACTGAGACGTATCCGAGAGTAGGAGGCTTGCAAGAATTGCATGCTTCGTGATAGTAGGTGCTACCAATGGCGATGGCAACGCGGATAGGGGTGGTGCTAGTGATAATGGGGACGCCAATGGAGGAGTTTCTGGAATTACTTCGGGAGGGTCTTCATACAAGATCTCTGGTAATATGGGCTTCAGAGAGAGATGGCGAACAGGTGGTGTCTCACTTGTAGAATCTTGAAATATAATTGGTTGATCTATGGTTTCTCCGTGGGTTGGTGATATCACAGAAGCATTCTTAGAATTGAGGATAGTGCTAGCAGATGCAGATGTACTGATGGAGGGATCGGGATCTGCAAAATGACGGATATTCGTGTTAGCCGAATCAACCGTGCGCACTGACGGACTTCTTGGTCGGCCTTCATAATTCATATATTAGCATCCATGTAATTCTGGCTAGTATTCAATATGATAATTTATCTGTATACCTGAGCTAGAAACCGACTGTGCACCTATAGACGGCCTAGTTCTTGGAGAGGGGTCACCTTCAAGAGCTGATATTGAAAATGCCATGATATGGCTGGTAGAATGCGGGGATGAATTGCAAAATGAGAGACACTAGCGAAGGCGTTGGGGGTTGCGGACACCAAGGAGTCAAAGACAATGATATACGCGTTCTAGGTATAACTAGCTGAATACTGTTTCCGTGGATAGTTAAAGAGAGAAAGATGTAAGGTGCAGAAAGAAGATATGATAAGCGGGAGTGCGACTGAGCTGGAAATGCGAAGACTACATCGATAATGATGCAAGTGCGCACACGGGCGATAAGTGTAATGAGTAACTAGGTCAGATAGCTTTTGGGAAGCCAGAAGACCAGGAAAATGCAGCGATGTTATGGTACTGGCATATGATAACTGTGCGAGAAATCAAATGTAGGCGCGGATACAAGTTAGAGGGCTAAAGAAGCGCGGAACGATATCAAGACGGAAAAGAGACAGTGCAGCATGTACTAAAAAAGCAAGTATACTTGCAGGTTCGAAGCTAAGCAAGAGGACGGCCAAATCGAAACAGAGGAGATTTCCAGGTGATATAAAGGCTTATAAAACCACAAACTCAAATCTTCCACAACACATCCACAACCGATTCGGGACGCTGTTTTGACTTATGTTCTTTATGGCTCGGTGGGCCAAGTGGTTGTACCAGCCTATGAACGAGCCGTACGACAGTTTTCTGTGAATGGCTGTTGCATTTCTAGTTTTCTCACATCAAATTGACTGGTAGAGAGGCATGCCTGTGAATAGGCAGCGCTGTGGCAAAGCTTCGAAACAGAGCCAACAGAAGCGGGGACTGGGTTGCGGTGCACAATACGCAGAGGAGGGCACCTAGATCTCCCTGGGCTGTCTATAGGTGGATGCTATAGTACCAGAAGCCAATGTGGTTGTGATGCGCTGGCGAGCTGGCTGGATGGCTGGCTGGTGTAGTGTACAACTAGTGTAGTGGTGGTGAGGGTCACGGCGTGCGAATCGCAACCGGTAAACATAAACAACTACAACTTTAGTCAGAAAAGGGATCAAAGCGGGCGCCTTGGACTTTTGGTGCCAGCAGAACAATGGCGATGGCGTCATAGAACACAGCGGCAAAGACTGTGAGGAGGTCGAGTGGTGAGGGAGAAAAGAATCTCAAAGAAGTGGCTGGTCTCTATGACCTTGAAAATACCGCCAGTAGTTGATGCAGCCAGTCACTTTTTTTTTTCTTTTTTTTTTTTTTTTTGCTGATGCGCCTATAAAAAAAAATATTGCAAAAGTAATAGCAATAGGTGCTACGAACAACAACAACAACAACACAAACACAACTGGTAGCTACTATTCTGCGCAACAATGCTAAAATTGTTGAATATGGCAGGAACAGCCGCACTATCGATAGCGTCCACGGAAACTACTCTGAGCAACGAATTTGGACACAAATACAAACATACAACGGGTCACAGGGTCTAGGTTCTCTTAGCACAGGCGCTCACACCGTAGAACAATAGCCTTCACATAGAAACAAAGAAAGACGGTCTACGCGAGCTTCTATAGTGGCTAGCAGATCCCTCTTAGAAAGTGTCCACGGTTCTCATTCCATGCCTTGCATCTGGCGGGTAGCAGGGGCTCCAACCGATGGCCTGTTTCTATTCTTTTTCAGGGTGTTTGCTACTCAATCCGCTGCTCTGTATTTCTATTCAAGGCCTTCATCACCGTTACAGTTCATGTTGACCATCCATCCTGCAAGAAGGCAGCATATACAACTATAATTCTTGTCTATTGATTGCTAGGCGTTTGGATAGCCGAGTTGGCTCCTACAAGAACGATGCACAAGGGCATGTTGGCAGGGCTGGAAAGACCGTCGCTGTCCGCGGCGTATCAGCCATAAACTTATCAGCGTTGCTCTGCCTGCAGTGGTACCGTCTTACAGAATCCAGGGTTTGGGCCATCCATCGCTAGGGCCTCCCTGAAGCAAATCGTCTATCTGCCACCAACACTACTACTACTCTTTTGTCTATGTGAATTCATAGTGTTATTTACATACACTGTATATCTCATCATTTCATGATATGAATGATCTAAACAAAGAAGATTCCAGTACAACTCTCCCAAGCCATGCCAACAACTTCGGTTGCCAGCTAGCTTGTGACTTCTTCACCTGACTCCAACTAAAAGCAGCCAGCGCCAACCCGTATATCACTAGTACCGATAAGAAGCCGTCGGAATAAAGCCGTGCAATCATTAATTACACACAGTGATTCAGTTGGTCTATTCCCGCTATGCTCTGTAGGAGAAAAACATACACACAGTGCAAACTAAGCTGCGGCAGGAAGCCTCAATGCAGCATGTGTACGATTTGGTACTTCCGAAAATCAGCTCCAATTATGCACGAAACCGCATTACTTTATTCTGTCATGTATAATCAAAAATGAGTACTAACTATCATAGGAAAACAAATCATGGCATATTAACCATATTATATCGTATTGTCAACTTGCCCCTCTCCCCTCTTTTCAGAGCATCCCTAATGTCATTACACGACTCCTCAACCAAACAAACATCCCAAAGCATCCGTAGAAGGCTCTTATAATAAGTAAGTGAATGGTAGTCTATTTGTTCTACGTCAACGCGTTCTATCATATCTTCCATGACTCCAACAAGATGGACTGACCACGGTGTTATTCACCTGCAGAGACTACAAATTCAACACGCACAATGCCCACGCAATGCAACATCGATCCCCATTCATTCCCATCCAGCCGCCTAGATGAGCTTAACCATGCAGCTGAAGAGGCTCTAAAACTGATTCTTTAGCTATAATAGGTCAGGTTCCATGAAATTCGCTTCGCTTGAATGGTGTGGTTGCGTTTCTGGGTTGATGAGTTGTCCTTGCATGAAAAGAAAAAAAAATCTATCAAGATGGAAAAGAACATCTTATTATAGCCTATACTAGCCTACATATCGAGTAGTAACATCATCATCAGTGATATAATCAAAAGAGATATAATTGCTGCTTAGATTGAGTACTTAGATTTCCTAGGAAAAATATGGTCCGGATCGCCATGCGGCTGATCGGAGCACCACAGAATCACACATCTTCCCCTCCCATTCTTCTCCGCCAGCTCCGACTCTTGAATTCTATTTCTGTAGTATCTCACTGCTACTTAAATATTAGGCAGCCAGCATCATTATACTTAGTAGCAGTATCTTAGCTTCTGTGGTCATTCCATCAGGCAAAGAGTGGATATGAGACCTCGCTGGCCATATCTGTATATCACAAAAGACATCGGTTAAGTCATAGAATGAATATCATACTTTTAGTGCCATTCTATTTATATAACCTACTATTTGATCTACCAACTGTTACCACCAACATGTCAGAGATATCTCATACCAACAGAAACTTATATCTACCCAAGATTTAAACACCAATAACCTCTCCCGAGTACTAATACAAACTAATACTTGGAGTCTGAATATAGCACTAAAGATGACTTGCACTTAGCTTAACACGTGTTCTTCTGTACAACGTACAACAACAAGTCTCTGTAAGACGAACAGCCAGTTTATTGTATACGTGTATGTGTAAAAATATATGTGGTGTCATCCGGTGGTAGATAATCAGAGAATCTAAATCAGAAGTTGAGGATATTCAAGCGTTTCAACATGCGGTATTTGACTACAGATATGATTGCATGCTTGATGCTACACCAAACGCCAAACTACCATCCTGTTGTTATCCTTAGCTTTAACGAGTCGGTAGAGCCTGAAAGTAAGTAACAATGCTATTGTTTAGTTAGCGTACTAGCTTGAAGATTACATATCGATAAAATCGCATATTAGTCGTAGTCGTGTTTCAAATCGTGTCAACATGAAAGCTATATCAACTCCATTGATGCAGGCTACCCTATGCAGTAAGCGGCCTCGGATGCATAGTCGGCTCGGGTATAGATTTATATTCATTTATAACCAATGATCTTGTAGAAACTTCCACCTTACAACTAGTATTTATAATTCTCGTAAATCAGAATAGAATGGAGGCAACTAGCCTTACGAACAAGATCCAGTATTGTTAGGCGTATGCATGAGCAAAACCCCCAGAGATAAATAACTATTAGAAGCCCATCTACTACAACAGCCTCTCATTGAGAGGAAGTGAAGTTAGGCACAAGAACCAAGCTTGAATCCTTTCGTTCGCAGATCAGGTGATAAGTTTGCCTATTATCCACATGTAGACAGATAATACATACGTACCTCGCTTGTCACTGCGTGTTGCCCTATTTCAAGCAATAAAACAATGGGATTGTTCGTCATGGTTCTACCGGCTGCAGAAACTCTTAAAACTGCAGGCTGATATGTGATATGTACTTATAAGTGGAAGTGGCCACTATCACAGATATGTTGCGGAGTTTTCTCTCTCTTTTTGTGTCATACTCCGTAGTCTAAGGTTAGATGATCAGCAATTCGGGCGATATATATTGGCGTTGCAAATATTGTCACCTTTCACATTCACACATACACCTAAGATCGTCACCAGAGATACCTTAAGGCTCGAGCTCCACCTATTTTTGGGAATCTTATGCGAATAGTCAATGTGAAAGATACAAGTTATGACGCGTGTTCATGATATAATTGTCTCAAGAATGTTAACCGTGAACAGCCCAATCCATTCCTACATGATATATCTAGAAACTATAACGGCCTAACCTCAGACTATCCGCTGGTATCCATAAGCGGCCATCGAATCAAACGTTGTATGATTTCATAGCCACATAGATACAGTCTCTTATGTCTAGACCGCCTTATTCTGACTAGGCAATTCTTACCTTTGGGGATGGAGTCGAAGTTGATGTGCACACTTTATTCGATTCTAAGATGGTTAAAGGGCTTTCCCTTGGGTGGTATGATATTACTAGGTCGTTTATGTCTGTCCATGTTATATATGTCTTAAAAGTTACAAGAATGGTTGGTTGGTTCGCTACAAAGTCGATATTGTAAGTCAGCCAATGGGGAGAGAAGAAACTGACATCAGATTCACCAAACCGAGTTCCATTCAATAGTGTGATATGATATTGAGCAACTTGAAAAGATGGTAATTGGAAAATAAAATTACTGTTAACCAAAACTATAACAAAGTTCTGAGTAGGTGGTATGATTATAAGAAGAACTATAAAATGCATAGGCCATATTTGAACAAGCTAATAAAATCACAATAACCTCTTCCATCTCACAATACTAGATACGCTCTCAAGAAATAACACACAAATAGTGATAATTCTTGATGGAATAATTAAAAAGAACAAAAATGATACAACGCCAAACTGATAATTTTATGGAAAAAAGAAAAGAAGAAGGGGGTGTCATCATCATGCTTAACCAACAGAAAAAGACACAAAAAGAAATGCATAGTCATGAAAGGAAACCAAAAAAAAAAAGTATACAAGGCAATATTGAATTTAGCCTTGGAAGCGTACGTCAAAATCCTTAAGCACACTCATGATACTAGCAGTTTCAACTTCAATGGGCAATCTTCTGGGTCTTCCCTCATTGTCAGTGCCTGGTTTCTTCGACTTAGGACTGGATGCTGAGCCTTCAGATGAACGAACAGCCGCACGAAGTTTAGGCAACCAAGTGCTAATCTCATCAGCAGCCTGGTCAAAGTTGCGATGGCTAGCCAGAGTCTTGTATGTCTCAGCACAGCTTAGACTGAGGCCAAACTGGGCCTTGGCAGCAATGCTAGAAGCACTTATCGAAGTAGGCGGCTTGCTAGTAGAAGGTTTAGATGAAGGCTTAGACTTGCAGCAACCTCCACCGGCGCCACCACCTCCGCAGCAGCCGCCGCCGCTGCCTTCTCTGCTAGACCGCTCGAAGTTTGCAGCAAGCGAGCGACAGAAAAGACCAGACTTGGGATCGGTCTTGCATTGAGCACAGGTTCCGGGACCGTTAGGTCCGCAACCACCGAAGGAAGATGGCTTGGGAAGAGTTGTAGGCGTATGGACAGGCTTCTTATTGAAAGGACGCAATTTGACAGCGCCAGTAGAGGTTATCTCCATAGGAGGTGACGAAACCTCGCTACCTGGTGGAGAAGGGGCCTGGTAGACGGAGTGTTGGGGTTTGTGGGAGGGGGTAGCTTCGGGAACATGCTCTGTGATCGAGTCCATGATGGGCCCAGAGACCAGGTCTGGGTTAGCGCAAACACAGCAGCTCTCGTCAGTATCACAGAAGCCACACTTGTCTCGTGGAGCAATGGTGATCTTGGGCAACGGCTGTGGCTTCTGGATTGACGGCAGAGCTTCCTTCTTCCAGAGATTTGTCATGTCCATTTCCATCTCCGTACTCAAAGCCAAGCTATAGGTCTGTGGGCGCTTGTTGGACATATCAAGCTGTGGTGACATGGCTCGCTTGGCTGAGTGATTATGTTGTAGAGGAGTGTCAAAGTCCATGCAAGAACAGTTGTTCAAATCACCGCATTTCTCGCAACCCTTGGAGACCTGAGCAAGAGCCTCCTCAACACAGGCACAGGGGCCATCGGGTTGGCATCCGCCACAGGATAGCGTAGCCAGGTCGATAGTGCCAGGTGCGCCAACACTAGCAGCGTTCGGAGGAGGAAGAATGCTGCTCATCACAAAAGAAGTAGGTGAACGATGGTCATCGATCAGAATGTTGGAGCCATCAAAGCCACTTGAAAGGGTTGTGTGTGGCGTAGACGGGTTAGTGGAAGAGTGGTTGTTGCCACGGTTCAAGTTGAGAGCTAAGGCGCGGATGTCGTTTGAAGAGGATACCGAAAAGCGAGCTTCGCTCTGTCTTCTGGGCTCGGGGTGTTGATGGCTCTGTGATTGCTGCGAGTGATACTGCTGCTGTTGTTGTGGTTGGTGCTGGTGCTGGTGCTGGTGCTGAAGCAGGCTGCCCGAGGTCTCGGCCCGGATGCGGTCTTGGCGCTCTCTTTCCAGCATATTTTCAAGCAGCGAGCACTTGGAACGATACGACTGCAGTTCCAGCTCTAGGGAGCGAATACGATCAGTCATGTCTCGCTCCAGACGATCACGAGTCGATTTCTGGCCCTCAATCTGCTCTTCCAGTTCGCCAACTCGTGCGGCTCTACGCTCCCGGAACGCTCTCTGGGCAGCACGATTCTGAGCCTTTCGCTTAGAAGGCGGCGTGTCGGTTGCAGGCTTACGGCCGGGCTTGGGCCGAGGCGGGATGACCCATTCCTTGCTGGTGATAGACTTGGGCGGTCCGGTCGGCACCAGCATCGGCTGCTGGCCAACGGCGGACGACGTCTGATTTAATTATTTAATTTATTTAAAAATTTTACATCTTATTGAAACATAAAAGACCTAACATAAGTATATTACTTATATATATAATACAAAAAAAAATAACTCTGATTTCTCTAGTCCCTCCGGGACGAGGAAGGAGAAATCGGCCCGGAGGGCAAGAGGTAAATATGACGCCTCCTAATTTCATTAGCCTAAAATTATTCATGACCTTCGG
>RHLR01000847.1:0-12950 GCA_009806335.1 Davidsoniella australis
CATTTCACCTCTGGTCTCTTGGCAAGATCTCTCATTTCTGGGGCACGCCCAGGGATGGAAAGGTCCCTCCCGTTGCTGGCACAGTGGGCAGTTTTTTTTACATCTGCATGTTCGAAATAGTCACGGTCGAGGTCGATAAGCTTAGTATTTCTTGTACACCCTTGTTTCGCCAACTTCTCATTGCCGGGAACATCAGTAAATCCTTTCAAATGCTTTTTTGGCGGCTTCTAACCTGTCAGTAAAAACAAGCCTGCATCCTTTACAGAAAATCTATTTTGTCCCAATTAGGAAATGATTCGTACCCTTTTTTTGCTCGTTTTTGCAGATTGAAAGATTTGACAGTTGAAAGTACAGCTATAAATACAGAGTGTCACTAGATAGAGAGCCAGAGTAGATCATAATAAAATCCAAGCAATATTTAAACAACCTCTGGATCAACACGTTGGCTTGTCCTTTTAGAGCGCTGGTCAGCGCCATGACTGAAACGGAAATTTGATTGATCACCCACCTACTTCTGCCTCTGCCCTTAAGAACAGGAAGTTAGGGGATATGGAGATTTATCAGGCCTGTTTTGAGCTTACCAGCAACAGGAATCTTTGCGACACTGCTAATAGAGCACTTATATCATGAACTTGCGATATGCTACCATATTTTGACTGTCTTCGTCTGCCTTTTTGCTGCATGTTAAATGCTCCTACCGGAGAAATAGCTGAGTAAAACAAACTCTAAACACTCGCCAACCAATATTCAAGCTAGCACGGGCAATATACAAGGCACAATTCTTGCGAAGAGCTCATTTTTCTGCTCACTTAATGCTTACTGAACTGCATCATACCATGAAATAAGTTCTCTCGTCATGATTATAGTCACTGGGTATAGTATCGGATTGTATCGGGTCTAGGGTCAACCAGTTCTATTATATCTTGTAGTCGTGCGAAGAGTTTGAGCTATATCGAGAAACATCGTGATCTTCAGAAGGCAGCCAGCTGTAGCCAAACAAATTTGATCAACAAGGTCATCAGCATCTCATACAACAGACTTACCATTTGCGGCAGGCTCTTTGTGGTGCTTTTAGTAGCATTATCTCCTGGTACTTTGATGCCTTTTTCTCACTTTGTCTAGTAACAACATTAGGCGCCTTGAAAACTATGGTCCGCTTCAACCTTTTAGAATAGAGACCCTGACCCAACATACAGCTAAGTTGCCCATAGCGAGCGAGAATAACCGATGATAACAGGGCCCCATGAACAAGAGTACATACATGTAACTGAGCTGATGAAAATGACCAGGGCTGAAGCACTGACATGCGGTACTGTGGTGGTGCTTTCAGTGAGCACTAGGGCATTACATATAGACCTTTAAGGTAAAGTTCAATACATGTAAACAACTCCTGGTTGCCGGCCGGCTCAACCGTCCGTCGTTTCATGTCCTACCAAAGAGCACACCCCTCCCTCCCCCCCCATCTCCATTATGTAGCACAGATCAAGATCAGTGAACAATCTGATGTCTTCCTGTCTTTTACACACCTAATCCCAACTAGGAATAGTACAAAGATTAGTAGAAACACGAAAGCGGAACTCTAGGCCACTAACATGGAGCACAAACGCGGCCTCTAGCAGCGTTAGTGTATGACTTGATACTCGTATCCTTACTATACTGGGGAATAATAGGGCCTCGGGGTATACATACATTAAATCGCAAACTGACTATCTGCGCTCGCATGGCAATCCTAATGCTAATAGATAGATCAGCTGCCGTAGATTTGGTCCTTTCTATCAGCTGTGTTTTCTATATAAGAGCATCGGATCTCCTCGTCCAACATCTCGTTCGTCTCTTGTCTTTCTCATCATCATCACCATCTACTCCTTCTCTCACCATTCTTCTTCTCTTCTTCCAAGGACCCTTTCGTTCCTTTTCCATGGGATCTGCGATCTCTTTCCATTCTTTGTTCATCCTTTTTAATATATATATATATATTTTTACTTTATCCAATTTCACTTCTTCAAGACGCTAGCCGTCTCTTTATCTTGCTCTATTACTATTTTTTGTCTTTGGAAAAGGACGTTCGGTGTATTATTACCATACTTTTTACTACTATCTTTCATAACTATCTTTGATTATCTACTCTATCTTTCACCATGAAGTCTACTACCGCCGCCGTTATTGCTCTACTGAGCTCTGCTGCTGCCTATCCCTATGACCGCCGTGCCATTTTTGGCCGTGAGGTTCCTCAAGAGCACTCGCACAACATCTTCCTGGACATTGTCCGCACGTCTTTGAACCTTAATAACCCTCTTGGTATCCAGGATCCTGTCTTTGGTCTGCTTGGAAATGCTGCTGCCAAGGCCGGTATCACTGACACCTCCGTCAACCTTGACTGCCTGAAGCAACTAACCGCCGATCAGGCCTTTACCAACGCCAAAGCTGCCGGTGATGTTCGTGGTATGGCTGGTGCTCTCATGTACCAGGCTATTGAACGTAACACTGCTGGTGTCGGCACTGCTAGCGCTGCCTGCAACGAGACCGCCACTAACCCGGAAATTGGAGCCATCAGCTCTCACCAAGACCCTGCTTCTCCTGGTGCCGCTGATACCAACAAGGCCATCACTCTGGAACTAGCTAAGGAGTTGGCTGCCATCGGCGTTGATCCTCTCCTGGCTCTGGAGTCGGGCACCTTCTCCCCCGGTAGTGTAAGTACTAGCCAGTCACTGCGCTACAATACTACTTCAAAGTAGCCTGTTAACCTGTTGATCTTTGTATTTAGACCTCCGATACCACTGGAAAGGGTAACACTTGCGACACCGAAACGGACGAGCCTGGTTGCATCTTCTCGCAGCGCCTTCTGGTTCTAGACGTCACTCCCGAAGAGATCTCATCGGCCGTTGCCGATGTTAGTGTCACCTTCACCGGTACTGGTGCTATCAGTGCGACTGATATTTCCTTTAGTGGTCTGTCAGTCGCTGACGGAAGCGTCAACACTGGAGATGCTTCTACAGCGACAACTACCTCTGCCGATGCTACTACAACTAGCGCTGCTTCCAAGACTAAGTCTACCAAGGCCGCCAAGACTGCTAGCTCGACTGCCGCCAATGATGCTGCTGCCCTTCCGTCTACCTGCAGTCTCGTGACTACCACTGTTGCTGCCGCTGCTGCCGCTACTCTGCCTGCTACAACTACCATTGCTGCTGCTAATGTTAACAACAACGCTGCTGCCGTCACTTCCGCCGCCACTACTACTACTGCTGGTGATGCTACTGGCACCAACATCCAGTCCTTTACTGGAACTCTAGGTGGTACGCCTCCTCCTGTTCTGGAGACCAGTGGTGATCGTCCTTTCAGTGTCAATGGCAACACCTTCACCGGTTCTGGCGCTGCCCTGGGCCGCTCCTGTGATATCCAGCACAATGCCTGCGCTAAGGCTGCCAACTCTGGCACTCTTTCTGGTGGCACTGCCCAATGCGAGACTCAGAACACCGAGTGCCATGCCCTAATCACTCGCCGCGCGACCCGCCGTGCTCTCAAGCCTATTCCCAATGCCGTTGTTGTTGCTCGCGCCTCATCAACTTCCTCTACCGGTCAGTTCGGCTCGTGCAGCGACCCTTCTATTGTATTTGGTCTTTCGATGGCCGTACCCAAAACTCGTTCGAGCCTAGCAACCTCAGCGACTTTGGCCATGGTTCTGCCCTGAACATTGGTGTCATTGCTGGCTTTATTTGCCAGCGCCTAAACGACTCGTGCAAGGCTGATGCCACTGTGGTCTCGACCTGCTCTGAGGCCTCTGCATCTGCAGTCGCAGCTACCCAAGACCAGTCGGCCGCTGACGCTTTCAACAGCGTTCTAGGCGTCAGTGCCTCTGGGGCTACTGCCACTGCCACTGCCACTACTACTCCCAAGGCTGCTAGCACAGCTACCAAGGCCGCTGCTGCACAGGTCACCACCACTATTGTCGTGTGCGATGCCTAAAGTGTTCCTTCGGTGTATATTAGATATTAAACATTTCTTTCGCCTATTGACATCTGATTCTCGACCTGGAGATCAAGACATACCTACCATTGGCATAATACATAGATAAATACATAACTATATATATCACTTTTGATTTCTGTCGTCTTCGTCTCGTTCAATACCCTAACCCTAACCATATGATGCTTCCGGTAGAACATCGGATGATATTTAGCTTGCTTCAATGGTTCGACTATCCCAATCTTTTGTTTGTGCTTTGCCACAAGGGCTCTCTCTAATCAGCAGCCTCATTTGTACTCTCCTTAGTCAAACTTCACTGATTTTTGCCTCTTACAAAAAATTTCATTATCTTTTCCTCATCAAATAAAAAGTACACGTTCTTGCTCTTATTCTAACTCTTAGATAATTCTTGGATGGATTTTGTTCAAGCACCAAACCGGTTTGCCTTCACTTTCAACTTGCGCGCTACGCTTTTATCGCTCTACTGACACTCTTCCGATCCAATCAAAAGACGGCGCAACGCCTAAGGTCTATCTATCCATCTATCGTGCGATCTCCAATTGGAACTTATCGTCTACGTCATTTCTCGCAATGGCCGCGCCCAGTTCAGATGAAGGAGAAATCTCCGATCACAGAGCTCGCGCATATATGAAGGCAACTTCTTCAACTTCGTCGGCTACAGCCTATGGAACTAGTGTTGACCGCCCATACAGACATAGCAACGGTTACGGCTCCGGAAATGGCTATACCCGCCATGATAGCACCTCGTCGGTGTCACCGGATCGCGAACGTCGGTACATCCCGAACTCGAACAACGGCAAGAACAGCAATGGCAACTCTTCACGCTATACCCGATCCCCCCCAACGCGGCACCAAGCGTGGCCGTGACGAGCGCGAAGATTTTGGCCGAAACAGCCGTCACCAAAGCGATAGAAGATACGACGACACCCGGCGCCAGCGCAGCTACAACGATCTAGATCAGCCAGCCAGCCACAATGAGCGCCATAACCGTCGCGATCATCGGGACCGTGACCGTGAGTGGGATAGGACTACCGGTGGCCGTTCGAGTCACCGAGACGGAGATGGTGGCAGCTACAATGGCAAACGCTCACGCAACTCTAATCGCAGTCGGTCTCCGACTCAAGACGTCACATCGGCGGGTCGTTCTGATCGTGACCAATCTCAGCGCAACGATTACAATGCTAGGAAACAACAGCGTAAGGATGCTCCCAACCTCTCATCTAGAACTGATCACTACTCCAACACGGAGAAGCAGGTTGCGTTTGCCCTTCCTAATGGCGATGTCATGATGGCAACCGATGAACCTCAATCTGGGGATATTCCAAAACCAACTGTAATCGACGAAGAAGCCGAGATAGAACGCCGTAAACGTCGGCGTGCCCAGCTTCTTGCAAAAGTTATGATCTCATCCGGATCCACAGGGACAATGGCTACCCCAGAGGCTAACTCAACCTCCGCTCCTCAAAGCAACTCAATCCCTATGCCTCCGACAGCCGATAAAGTTGAGTCGCCCGCATCCGCATCCGTCGACTTTGCCTCGCCCTCTACTCCAACTTTTTCTGGTGACGCAGACTTGATGAACAAATCCATCACAGTAACCGAGACCGATGGTACATCTGCTGCCGAATATGACCCGATGGTAGATAAGCAGAAAGACGATCTCCGCGATGAGATGCGCCATCAGCAGTCCATGCCCTCAGAGAATGACGCTGGGCACGATGATGAGGGTGAGGATGACGAGGATGACATGTTCGCCGAAGATTTTGACGTTGATCGTGTCGGAAAAACTGACAAATCAGCCGAAGATGGAACTGGTGGTCTTCTCGAAGAAGTTGATAAGGAAGGCTACTACAAGATTCGAATTGGTGATGTCCTCGCCAGTCGCTACCAACTCCAGTCTACTCTCGGAAAGGGCATGTTTTCTGGTGTGGCTCGTGCTACTGACATGGTCACCAAAGAATTAGTGGCCGTCAAGATTATTCGCAACAACGATGCTCTCCGCAAGGTTGGTTTCACCGAGGTTACTATCCTCCAGAAGCTGAACGAGGCCGATCCGGAAAACCGCAAGCACATCATCCGGTTTGACCGCTCGTTTGAACACAAGGGCCATCTGTGCATGGTGTTTGAAAACCTCAGCATGAATTTACGTGAAGTGCTCAAAAAGTTCGGTAACAATGTCGGTATCAATCTTGGAGCAACACGAGCATATGCATATCAAATGTTCGTTGCACTTTCACATATGCAAAACTGCAATATCATTCATGCTGATTTAAAGCCTGACAACATTCTGGTAAGTTTTACATATAGCATAGTTTTTTTATGCAAGCACAGGTTTGAGAAAGCTTCTAACATGCTAATCATCATTCTAGGTCAACGAGAATCGTAAAGTTCTCAAAATCTGTGATCTTGGTACAGCTATCGACCGATCTGATGCCGCTACTTCCCATGATGAGGTCACTCCGTATCTTGTCAGTCGTTTTTACCGGGCTCCCGAGATTATCCTGGGTATCCCTTATGATTACGCCGTCGATGTTTGGTCTATCGGTTGTACATTGTATGAGCTCTACACTGGAAAGATCCTTTTTACAGGTGACAGCAACAACCAAATGTTGAAGGCTATGCAAGAAATCCGCGGACGAATTACCCCCAAGATGTTTAAGCGCGGTCATCTTGCTGGAGCTCATTTCGACGATAAAGGAAATTTCATCAGCATTGAGGCTGATGGTGTCTTGGGAAATGCATCGGTAAAAGTCATGCCAGTAGTGAAGCCTACACAGGACCTCCGGCAACGTTTGATGAAGGGTGCTGAGGGTGCTAACGCATCACCAGACGATATCCAAGACCTCGCTCAGTTCGTGGATCTTTTAGAACACTGCCTTACTCTAAACCCAGATAGACGCTACAAGGCATCTGAAGCACTACGTCATCCATTCTTCAAGCCTCGTGTTGGTTGGTAAAAAGCTAACGTCTATCTTCTATTCTTATCTGCATCCTGTACATACATACAATACGCACATTATCTTTAATAGAAGTATCATAAATTACAATTTTCTCATTCGAGTTACTTTCTTTTCTCTCAACTCAATCATTTGTTTCATTGGCCTTAATTGGGGAAGTTGTCTCTTCGGCATCTTGATCTTCTTCTTACATCACCTTCCTATGACTTTCAGCACCGTAATAGTCTAAATCATACCAAAGAGGCCCTCGCTCGGGTACTATTCTCCTAGTATACTCAAATCCTATCCAACGTTCAAATACAATAACATCAATACCTGTCTCCCCCTCGTTCTTTTCTCTGGTTTTCTCACGCATTTCCTTTCCCTATTCCTCGTCGAGCTCCATAGTTATTAATTGGCATTTTTTACACTGGCCTCGCAAAACGGTTATTATACATGGCCTTGTCAAGGCGTCGTAGCTATGTCACATAGTGATAGTCTTTAAGTTTCTAATGTAGGCAACACGGTTGTAGGAGGCGCACTTCCTTGCCTTATAGTAGAACTAGGTCTTCTATATCCGACGTGAACTCAGACGCGCTCGTGTATCTGAGCCAACTTAACCATGTCTGACTCATGCTTGATATTGTGTACTGACTGTACGCAATCTTGGAACCTGGCCCTGATATCGTCGGTGGGTTTAGCTATCGTGACACAGTCGATGCTCTACGGGCCAGTTGTGTCCAGGAGGGACACAGGCGTGTTGGCTGAACTCTGCTATATTAGATGATGCTAGTCTTATGTTGGGAGGGAGTCACGACTTGGATGTGAGGTCAGAGTTATTGATGGAGAGCGCCCCTTGGGCTTTGGCATAGCTGTTTGCACCAGTTGAGTGCATCTTAAGCCATCCCGAGGGTCACGATTTGAACGGGGTCATCTAAGCTACGGAGTTGAATGCTACAAGAACTTTCTCAACCGTTGATGTATCAAACTCACCCAATATCTAACAGAATGGAAGTCGCGAAACCCGTTTATCAATTTAAACACTTGCTGAAATTGCGTGGTCCCTTCAGAAACAATCGAATAGAGTCAATTTTTGTAATCCCCATCTGCATCCTGTACATACATATACACATACAATATGTAGATTCTCTCTAATGGAAGCATCATATACCATAATTTCTTAGTCAAGTTACTTTCTCTCAACTCAACCCATCTGTCCCTTTGACCTGACATTGGGAAGACTGTCTCTTCAGCACTTCTAAAAAATCACATTTCTTATTCTCAGTGAAATGCGCGCCTATCATATAATACGTGTGGTATGTACCAACCAAGATGCCTCGATATCGTCCGGGTGCATTCCGTTATTGGAACGGAATGAATGGGGGCACACAGTTTTGTTATAAGTATCCTGAAATGCCCGGTCATTCATCTGTTCCGCCCTAAGAAGCACAGGGTGTAAGTTTCTTCGGATCATCCTTAAATGGCTCTTCAGACGTGTGAATATGGTATATGCCATACCCTAAATGCTAGGCACCACTACCGATACTTGAGTCAACAGGCCGCAGGTACATGGTAGTACATATATTTACAGATAATCAAGCGATACCGATACCAATGCAGATATAAATCTAGCCGCTGCCGCAGCTTTGAAATCATGTGTCTTGATGTCTTGTTTGCTTATTCATAACCTCTTGTCGCAACTGTAATACTTGCTCTACCTAACACACCTTGCATAAACGGGCGATGATTCATACATACTTCATGTTAGGGGCTTCGCGGTACATCTTGCGGATGTATCTCCAGGCCTTGAGATCGTTATATGAGGTCGGATCTCCCAAAGTGTTGTCATTGTCATAGTTTCATATCCGAGATATCTCAGTCATTTAAGCCAAAGGCTTACATCTTCGGTACATTGAGGTCAGTTGAGGAACTACGATGCTGTAAATTATCCTCAAATTCTTACTTTTGAGCTAGTTGCGCTATTTACATCCCTTTTGGATGGGGACAGTTATCTACATATCTGTGATGATAGCCACTCTCACTCTCATAGAGTGACATTCGTAACACCTCCAACTCACGGCAACTCCGTTGAGTATATTACTACAACTACTGATGTACAAACATCGCCAAAGGGAAACAACTAGCAACCGATACTTTGAGGCAGTCCAGTTTCAACTGGCAGGCTATGACAACATGATACTCGGTCACCAAGTCAATTAATCATTAGTATAGTCCGCAAGGGATGAATGCCTGCGGATTTTTTTTCCTAGGACCAGATTCCATTCTGTCTAGAGTCAGATCCGGGCATGGCGACAGCGCCCTTCTCCGCAGTGGGTTTCCTCGTTGTTATATACATAGCTTACGATGCCGGCTGTTTTCGACATATCCATTTGAACTATGAGCTCTAGCTCTGGTTCTAGCGCATGTATTGGAGTCCCTTGCATCCCGAGAAAGTCCTAGTTGCTAGAATGGCTTTGTTTGATACTGCTAACTAGCTAGGTGATCACCAGTTTACAGATACAAGCAAGAGGCTCTCGTGCCTGCCTCTTTGCTTCTTGGCTAGTTTTCCCGTCCCTAGGCGCCATTGAGATAATATATGCCATGTATCATCATGTATTGGGGAAGACCTTGATTCCCCTCACCTGGTCATAATACCTTGGGCTTTTTTTATATGTCTCGTGCTATCCCTTGGGATAGGGAAATATCGAACGAGTGAAGAAGCTGTTAGCGTAAAGCAACAAAAGAAAGCAAAAGTACATGATATGCTGTCTCTCGATCCCTTTAGCTAGGAAATGCTGAGTGAGAAACGGGAAACAAGGACTTCCAGTGAGAGACAAGGCAGACAAAGTGTAGTGTCTGTTTTTTTATCAGTCTACTCCAAGTCAGGATCGAGTCGAGAAAAAAAGAGAAAGAAGCGGCATCATGCTTTAACAAGAAATGAGGCCGATATGAGACTCTCGTTCGGGGGTCGAACCACAAAGAAGAGGAGATATTTGTATGATCGATGAAGCCAGGAGATGGACGGTCAACGACTCGGGAATTTAGCACTCCAAACTTAATGCCTCCCCTCCGATGATGCCTCCATGAGAATCAAGAGACTTTCTCGCCGTCGATCACGCACAGCCAGCCCGACGTCATGTTTAGAGATACGTTCAAGTCGTCGACATACCCGGGGGCCGTGCGCATCAGAACAAGATCTAGGCCCAGTACGGAACAAGACAAGACAAATCATAATAATAGAGATCGAATAACTGGCTTTCATACTAGCGCTCTTCAAAACGGAACTATCACATATTCGTCATACTAATGGATGGATCCCTCTCTTCTGATTAAGATCAGCACGGGCAGGTGGAAGAGTTTGACTTGGAAAGAAGAGGGAAGCAAAAGACTGTGAAAACGCCACTGACGGGTGGGCTTAAGCAGCAGGCGCGTTTTATGTCTCTAAATCTCATGAGAGTGTTGAATCAGTAAGCTCAGCACAACTATGGGCAATAGTATCAGATATCAGATCATGGGAACAACGATCAGGAGAGATCAAATCACAGGAGTGGACAGTTTGCCACACGGGATAAAATATATCATGGAGGGGATAAGCAGAGCGATGGACATTCTGTTCTGAGTACTAGGACAGAGTGGCATATAGATCTCTGAACATCGTCATCTAGACAAAGCAACGGACAAACATAACATGTTACTAGCTGATTATGGTAAATTATAGAGTGTTACTAGCGTCATCTAAGGGCCCCTGAAACTCAATACCTCGTTGTTTAGTTATTAGTTATTGTACGCATGGTTAGATGGTTGGTTTGGTTCCTGGCGCTGGCGTTGCACCAAAAGCGAGCGCCGGCACCGAATAAAGAGTCAAAAATAAAATATAAAATATACAGGCAATTACACGCATCTTGTGGCTAAGATTAGATAAAAATACATATAAGCAATGGTAGTGTACTACTAGAAGCATTCCAGTGGAGCCTCTAGAAGGAAAGCAACACGCACATGATGGCCTTTGTTCAAGGCCTCAGCTCGGAATATAAGAATATTAATAATAATAAAATCAAGGTAGACTCACAGCGGGTAAGCCCGAGTGAAGACGATAGACTGAAGCTACACGAAATAAAAAGTCAAATGATTCGATAGCGGAGAACAGACCCATGGAGAAGAAAGCACAGAACGCTTCAGCACTAGCGCCCAGGCTGTTCTGTTGTTTGTTCAGATGCGACGATGCTGTGCATATTAGAGAACTACAGATACATTAGTACAGATAGATAGATGTGCACACACAAATTTGTAACAGAACGATGCTCTAGCGCCCGGAGCTGGACGCTGATGGCAATTTCGATCCGGGCGTCTGTGGGCAGAAGGGTTTTTTTATTTATTATTTTATTTTTATTTTTTTCCCAGGTCACAAAGTACTTTCGAGAGACATCGTAATCTCAATTTCGCTCAACCATTCCGGTGACCATTCCACAAAGTTATCGAGTGGCCTCCGCCAACGTCGTAGCAATTTGAAAATTAAAAAAAAGAAAATAGGAAAGCATAAAAAAGGAAATGAGCCCGAAATCATCATACTAGCGTTCCATCTAGGCAAAATAAAAACAATAACATAAAATAAAATAAAATAAAGCACACCAAATCAACATCAAATCACCAACCTCTCGCAACGTACCTGTACCTGTAGTAGCAGCGTAGACCGTTGCTGAGCTATGTAAGATATCTGTATATATCGTAATATCGTATAACAGTATTATGTACTCCACTACTTGTAGTAATAAACTTTTATCTTCCATGAGTACTGTAGCTGTGGCTACCATAGCAATGCCCTCTGCCTTTAATATTATGGCGTTGTTTGAGATGGTTACTCTGCATAAAACAAACACCAGTTCAGTTCAGTCTAGCCGCCGTCTGAGCGAAGTACATACGTACATACCTCAATAAAGAAGACACTATTGATTGTCCAGCCTTCACTAAACTGTTCTTCGCTACATGTAGAAAACAGAATTGAAGAAAGTCTCGTCCCGAGTCTTTGAGTCCTTGTCAACGCATTGATTACATTGGACTCCGTCTAAGCACTGACCTCAGCGTCACGACGGAGACAACCGCAACGAACCAATTTTTCTTTTTCGTACGAGAAACGAGACCAGGAGTGCATCAGATCTCTTTTGTTTTTTGCTTTCTCTTGCTTCTTCTGTTCTGATAGGGTTTGATATGTGGTTTCTTTCCGCATCATTAGGCAGAGCAAAGATCCGGGGGCAATCAAACATGAATGATCGGAAGAGCCTATCTAGCCATGAATGGAGTCATGGCACTTTTCATGGCACTTGGCCCAAGATCCTCCAAGCTTCTTATTCTTGGATGTCTGGATCAGGATCTGGATCTGGATTCAAGAGAAGTCGGAACTTTGCACTGAGGCCTTGGTTCATTACCGAGCCGTGGAACTAACAACTTATTGGGCATGGATATTAACTACGTATAGTTTTTTTTATTTATCCTACTCAAATATTCTCTGTCAGGAACGATATTGTATAGAGAGAAGAGCAAGATACATGTACATAGCACCTTGGCAGGGATTCAGGCACCGTAAAATAGAAATATCGCCAAAGTTCCCGTTCACAAGTCTGAGCTGATATGATATGGTACAGGGCCAGGGCCCCCTTCAGAATCCCAGAACAGAAGCTGATCAACTTCTTATGAACAATTCGAACGACGGGGTTTGGCGATTTTGCTTTGTTATCTATATGTATTCACGAGTTGGATGGGTACGAAACGAATCTTGGAGAGGATTACTTCATTCAAAAACTCTAGCTAGTCGGAATTGTCAATCTATCAGCAAGGGGAACGAACAAAGTTTCCACCAAGGGCCAAGCATTAAGCAACACGGAGTCCAAGCGTTCATAGTGTCGTCAGAAGCACTAGGGGTTATTAGTACTAATATCTATAGTAGCAGTAGTAGTAGTAGTAGTAGTAGTAGTAGTAGTAGTAGTAGTAGTAGTAGTAGTAGTAGTAGTAGTAGTAGTAGTAGTAGCAGTATAA
>RHLR01000848.1:0-12937 GCA_009806335.1 Davidsoniella australis
TAATGATAGCAAGGCCGTTTCGAACGAAGAATATATAAATAACAGATTTACAAAAAAAAATAAAAAAGATCACGTACAAGATATTCCACCTAGCCAAAGTAAATGACAGAATGACAAAAGGAAAAGAATATAGAAACGAAACACAAGGTGTATATGGTGATAGTACAGTACAGAGAACAAAACCGCTCCCTTCTCCTAAAACAAAACAAAATAAAAGAAACCGAAACCTTTGAAGATAGAAAACAAAATTAGTACGAAGAAAACATGATGGCTTGATAGCTTGATATTGATCAAGCTAAGAAAAGCAAAGATAAACTTAGTGTGACACAGAAATTTAACAGGGATGCAAGACTAAAAGAAAGAATGAAATGAAATATACAATATGACGACATGTTGTTTGAAAAGCATGACTTTGTTTTCTGGCTTTCTTTTCTGTTTTTTTTTCTGTGTTCAAGTAAGTCATGTTTCTTTTTTGATACCCCCTTTCCCCCCTTGAAGCGTTTTTTCATATATATATATATTTCGGACAAATACCCTTTGTTTTGTTGAAGGCATCAAGATATCATTTTCTGGCGATTTTTGGCCATCTTATTTTTTTCAATCCTTATAAGTCAACGTAAAGAGACCTCCTTTTTTTGTTGCACAAGGTATAATTATTTGCATGCTCTTCAAAAAAAAAGATATAGCTTTCAAGAAATAGTTTTATTACTTCAACTTACAATAAGTTCGTGTTTGGTGCCTTTTTTATCTTCTTGTTTTGTTTATTTCAGGCCACCACCGGCACCAGTGTTCATCATGGCCAGTTTCGACGCCAACTCGGGGTACTTCTCCTGCACCTCTAGTTGGGTCGAGGTAGCCTCGGCATAGGAAAGCGCGTTTACGATCTCACCCTCAGTACGGGCAATCTCGGCGGCGCGGCGGAAGTACTTGAGAGCCTCAACAGTCTTACCCTGCTGTAGCAATAGCTGGGCCATAGTTGCAACGGCAATATCGCACTCGGGGTCGACTATTTAGGATACACGTGATTAGTACAGATGATTCAATATATGTAGAGAGAGAGAGAGAGAGAGTCAAAGACATAGGATACTTACTGATCAGAGCCTTCTGGCATAGTGCCTCCGCCTCAGCAAAATCTTGTTTCGCTTGGAAGATCGCCAGGGCCTTGTTGATCAAAGGCAACACGTTCATAGACATGGGCGAGGCCGACTTCTCCATCTTGATAGCCTCATCGAACTTCTCGATGGCCTCTTGTAGGCTGCCCTGGTCAAGCATCAGCTCACCATAGTAGTTGTAGACGTCGGGAACATTGGGAAAGTTCTTCACACAACGACGGAACGTGGCCATAGACGAGGCCACAGATCCCATCTTGTATTGTGTCACACCCAGTTGAATGTGTGAGAAGATGAAGTCGCGATCCAGGTCGATACTCTTCTGGTAGTCCTTGGCAGCCTCATTGAACTCGGACTTGATAAAGTGTAGCTGGGCACGGTGATAGTAAACATCTGGGTCGTTGGGATCCTTCTCGGCAACGGCCTGGAAGTCGGCAGTAGCTTCTTCCGGACGTCCTATAATAGTGAGAAAGTCATAGTTAGCAAATATAAGAGGGAAAGAATAAGAAGATAAGGCTTACCAAGCTCAAGGTTCATGCTAGCACGCTTGATGTAACTCTGGGTCATAGAGCCATCAAGCTCGATACTCTTGGTGATATCATCCATAGCTTCCTCGTGCTTTCCAACAAGGCATCTAAAGGTTCCGCGCATGTTGTAAGCCAGCGCCTCAAACTCGCCCAGATCACCGAGCTCTAGCGCCTTCTCGAATGCTTGTCTTGCCTCCTCGTATCCATCCGAGGTTCCCTTTTCCTGTGACTTCAGACCGAGCTGAAGTTGACCCTTGCCGGTGTCTTCGGATAGTTCGACAGAGTCCTCTAGGCCAACGGGACGGGGCTTGGTGCGGAAGCTCTGCAGGTAGTTGCGCACAAAGGTGTGCGAGGGCAGACGCTCGGAGCGAGAAGTGATCATCTCCTTGGCCTTGTCTTCGGCCACACGACGCAGCAAACGCTCGACGGATTCGGCATTGGCCTGGCTGCGGAAGTTGTCGATGATGCACGAAGTAGTGTAATCGAGGAGAGCCTCGCGGAATCTACCGGCCTTGTCGTAGGCGTGGGCGCGGCGGTTGAGGGCCTTGACATACTGCGAGTCGATGGCAATGGCAGCCGAGGTGTCTTCGATAACCCGGTCCCACTCGCTCAGGGCGCTGTAGCAGGCAGCACGGTTGCTGTAGAAGATAGCATCGTCGGACTTACAGATGATAGCCTTGGTGTACAGGTCGATAGCGCGGGCATAGTTCTTATCGCCGTAAGCCTTGTTGCCTGACTTCTTGAGACGGTCGGCGTACTCCTTGCGTGTAGAAGCAGAGACAGTGGCTAGCGAAGCCTCGGAAATCTCGGGCAGGTCGTCGTCGGCGGCGGCCACGGAGGCAGAGGGTGCCGAAGAAGATGCTGACTTGGAAGAGGAGTCGGACTTCTTAGTTTTTTCGACCTTGCTCGCATCCCGCAGGCGCTTGCGGTCCTTCTTGCTAAGCTTGGCGGGTTTCTGTAAATGAAGAAGGTGATGTTAGTATATGTGTTTACATATTAGCTTGCTAGTTAGTATAAAGTTTCAACGTACAGGATCGCTTGTGCTGTTGTAGTAGACCACTCCGGCGCCCGTCACCACCACCACAACACCGGCTATCGTGTAAACGGCGACCTTGTTTTCTGACACCCATGATGATATCCGGTCCCAGATCGAAGGGGCCTGCGAAGCGGGAATCGAGAGTACCGGCCGCAGCGGGGCAGCCGATGATGGCGACGGCAGGGACATTGCGAATAAGGTTGGTTAAGAACGGGAAGACGAAAATTCAAGGAAAACGAAAGTTAGACGGCTTCTGGCTTGGTGGACGGAAAGCTCTGAAGAGATAGGCGGAAGAGTTCGCGGCGGGCGTTGAGAGAGGACGGCAGTATGAGGACCCAGACGGGCGAAGATCGCGGGGGTCAGGGACGTTGTATTTGGATTTTGATGGTATCGGCAAAACTGGACGGAGGACTTGTGATATCTCTAATCGGCAGGATAGATATTAACAGAGATTCAAGTTGTGTGCCGAGATTCCAATGGCAGGGCGGTGATTTGCGGGACGGAAAAGAAGAAGACGCAATATTCGGTCTGGCGATAGGCGTATGTTTTTGTAGTGGCGTTTCGAAGGCTTAAACTAGCGGGTTGGATGGAGAGAGAATAATAGCAAATAGAAAAGCAACAAGACGCACAATCAAGGCCCTACAGAATAATTATAGGTGTAGTAATGGAAGGGAAGAGGGTAGCTGGCCAGTAAATATGACTATTGACCCGAAAAGAAACAGAAGGGATGATAAGCAAAAAAGAAGAGAAGAGGAAAAAGAGCGAAAAAAAAAAACTAATTGCAAAAATCGAAACTGGCGATCGTGAAGTCCAAAATAGCCAGATTTAATTTTGATTTTCTTCTTTTCCGATTGATTTTCCAAAGGGAGAGAATTTTGAGTGGGAAAAAAAATCAAAGTCTGACCCGGGACGACGAGGGAAAAAAAAATAAACGAGGCCATAAGTATGCTGTCACTATTGAGTATCACAGTGACAGTATTGTTTTGGCTCTGCCGGTCTATGTTTTTAGGTGGAGCACACGATAGAGAGAGCCTTGCGGACAACAAAACGCCACGCTTTTCCTTGCTCTATTCATCTTCAGCCTTCTTGGTCCTTCTACATTTGCATTCAGGTTCACTGATCTATGTATGTATTACACAAGCTATCATTACTATACTATTGTATCACTTGCTAGAAAGTCCAGTTGTTTGTCTGACTGCGCGTAAAGAATCATACGATTCACTCACTCTATCCCAGACTTCATCTAAATCAGGGTTAGAGCCTCTTTATTTGTTAGCGTTCTGCCGACGAAAAGAAAGAACAAAAAGAAAAGAAGCCAGAAGCTTCTTCCATCTCCATAACCAAGCTCCAGTTTAAATTCTTCCTTGGGCAACCAAAGCTCTAAGAAATCCTGTGGAAACACAAAAGCTTCGCCTTGGCTAGTCAAAAATTCTTCATATTACAAAGCAATCCTGATAGCCGTTTTCGTAGTCCTTTTCAACTGTGCAAGGTGATCGTCGTTTCTGGCAAGTCTGGCCTTCTTTTCTTCTTGGCAATCTATCGTCGGGATCTGATCGTAGTTTGTGACAAAGCAGTCGTATATACATAGTACACAACCAAGGGCTTCGATTCCTCGACGAACTGGTTGAGAGGAGTCGTCCGCCATTTCCGCGCACGGCCGCTTCTTGTTTTCTGAGAGAAAGAATCGACCGGTATGTTTTTGTAGTTGTAGACAGGCCTTGAGATAGCCTATTCACGATATCTTTATCGTAGCCATGTTTCGATTTCTTCGTGTATTATTTATTGTCTCGTTTCGTCTCGCTTCGTTTCATTTCGGCTCGCAGTTTGCATGGCTTTGCTGCATCGATCGTACTGAACAAACTGCTAAAAAAATATTTCAATTATGTTCCCTGCCCATTCTGCATTTTTTTGCTGTCAAATCGAAGATCAAAAAGTAGGCAAACGAGAATGCACGAGTCAGGCATAAATAAATGCACCCTTGTCCGCCTTATTATCCGAGGGGGAAGCGCATTCTTATATCCGAGTTCTAGGTGTTAATTATTTGCCCCGCCATCCATAGGATTATGCATCAATGGCACATATGCACTTTACGAGACGACGTCCGTTTATTAGGGCCTTTGGAGTCTCGATACAACAATTGTAAACAAACCTAATATCAGAAACTATCTTTTTGCTTTTTCGTCATTCGAATAAGTTATCTTCTCATTCTTTTACCACAATAATCAGCTACATTTACTATAAATATTTAATTAATCGCGCTACAATCATGGACAACGACTTCGAGATATTCACATCTCTACGCTACGATCCCGTGCTCGAAGGCGCCTATCAAAATATTTTCTTCCAACACGCCGCCTACAACTATGCCAACAAGTCACCCTGTTATATGCTTGATTTTCACCGTGACCGTCTCCTCAGAGCCGCCACGCACTTTGTTTGGCCCGCCGTAGGCGCCAAACTGCAGGGGCCCAACGGCCTCGCCCTGCTAACCGAGTTGATCATGAATGCCGTCAAGGACGCCAAAACAGAAGCCAACGCCCAGGGTGTACGCATTACCTTGACACGGGACGCTTCTACCTCTGTATCGCTTCGTCCAATACGCTTACTAGCGCCCCTTGAAAATTTATACCCATCCATCTTGACCTCGCCCGCACCCAGCAATCCTTTGCTCGGTGAAGTCACCCAAGCCACCTTCACCGTGCTACTAGATCTACAAGTTACGGAACAGTCACCGTTTACTCACTTCAAAACGTCCCGTAGAGAGATGTACGATGCGGCACGGGCACGGTTAGGTATCGAGCCGGGCCAGGATATCGAGGCTTTGATGGTTAATAGTCTTGGTAATGTCATGGAGGGCAGCATAACAACACCCTTCTTTTGGCGTGACGAATCATGGGTCACGCCACCGATTCCCCGCGAATATGAAGATGAAAAAGGTGCCGGTGGTCAGGACGGGACCACACGGCGTTGGGCCCTAGAAACGTAAGCTTTACTTCCGATTACACTTCTGTTTCATCTTCGTTACCTTCTTGTATGTGCCAAGTACTTTCTTGCTAACATTTATTATGGATTAGTGGCTTTGCTATCGAGGCGTCGGTCAATATAGACTCTATCCAACACGATGAAATAATGTGGCTCAGCAATGGTGTGCGCGGCTTTTTTAAGGCCAAGGTCAAGAGAACAGCTTAGGACGAGTTCCGTTCCAACGTCGCAAAACAGCGTACCAATATTTCCAATCCAAGCTGGGGGCCTCTCTTGTTGATATAAAAATAGCGGTGTTATACTACTCATCATTTGAACGAACGCTGATTGTGGTTTGATGTGATGTTCATTATTGATATACAGCGGCCTGGGCCAAAAAAAGGGTTCCTTTCTTTTGAGTGTATGTTCCAAAAAAGGATCGCCCCGTTTTATCCCAAGATCCGGAAGAGGAGATGGTGACTTTTTTTGGTGTCTGCCTGCGTCTAAGTGGAAAATATAAAACCCTCATTCGTTGGTTGTACTTCGTTTCTCTAAGAGAACAAAGGTACAAGATATCCAAAGAAGAACAAGCGAAGAAAGGGGATGAAAGGGGAATAATATGACGAACAGAACAATGAGAAAATGGTATCCGTAACAAATAAGCAAAGCAATGCAATGAGATAAACAGAGACAATACAAAAAAAATACAAACAAAAAGCAAAATCCCCAACAGGATCATGATGTTCACTCATAAGAGCCCGCCCAAGGCTTATGACTTATCCAAAAGCCAGATTTTTATTCCCTATCTTCTTGGTAAAATTTTCTTCTGGAGACAACCCAAACAAGTAATGACATAAATAGAAATAATAATAATAATAGTAACAAAGAAGATATAGTGTTAGTACAAGGTCGGTTGTAAGTTAAAACCGAAGATATGAAGATGATCGGTTTAGAGTAGAGAGATATTGGAGTGGGGTGGTGAAATATAATAAAGCAGGTAAAAAAAAGTAAAGGTTGTGCATGTGATATCATAATAGAATATTTTGAGAGTGTAGTTGTGACATGTTCCGGACACAGGATATCATGAAAGGGAAAGCCGATAAAACGCCGTTCCCAAGAAACCCCGAATAAAGTGTAGTAAAGAAAAAGAAAAAAGCTTGAAAGATGAAGAGGAAAGATATGTGGATGTGGTGGGAGAGATAGACTGAAAATAATAAGAGTGCGCTGGGCGTCGACAGGCGGTCAGTGGGCGAAAACGAAAAAGAGATAATAATGCTTAGTCTTAGGGCTTTCTGGGGCAAGAAAAAAGGCATCATGTAATCGAGACCGGCTCTTTCTAGGGCATCTCAAATAAGAGACCTTGGCGGAGAGTTTAAGCTGGCAGTATTCAACCGCAAAGCTCCCTGAAGCTCTGTGATCTGTGCCATCATTGACAGCTGCTCCTGGTTAAACTGATTCCGCAGTTCTTGGTTCTCTTGATGCAGGCGTTTGATCTGCTCACGCAGCTCTTGTACCTCATCAGAGTATCCCTCATGCGGCATAGGTCGCTTACGCGAAGCCGAGAGCTCACCAAGGCCACCATTGCCACTGAGACTAGCAGAACCAGATCCCTTCTCGCTCTCATCACTAAGTGACTGTGCCTCGTCCGGTGGCGATGCGATACCAGATGTATCGGATGTATGGACACGACGTAAGTGTTCATTGAGGTTTTCTTGTCGCGAGAAACCCTTGCCAGTGTGCCGTTTGCAAGATAGATGCGGGCAATTGACTGTTTTCTTGGGACCACCATGCTTTCCATGGACTTCGCGTTGATGACGAAGAAGACCTCCAGAGTACGTGAAGCCAGGGAGCTTTTCACATCCAGACTGATCACAACGATATGGGCGTTCGTGCTTGTCCATATGTTTGCTATCACAGCAACTTCGTTAGTTTTAGAGTCTTTGATAGATATACATCATACTTTTTTCGTATGAACTTACTTCCACTCGCACTTCCGGTTGAAGGCCCGTTGTGTGTCCGAGCAATCAGCAAACGTGCAGTGGTACTTACCATCACTCTCCTTGTGAATTTCACGGTCAGGTTTAGTGATGGCACGTACACGCTGTAGTGTCTGCAATGTCTGTTGCGGGCTGTTGCTCTGGCTATTCTGAGATGCATCGAGGCTCTGGGAAGATAGAGAAGCATTGTGAAGGGCTTCCTCATCGATAGCAGCTACTGCTGCTGCTGCTGTCGCAGTCACGGCATCTACGGTCAATCCAAGCCCGACATCAGACGGATCGCCGATATCCAATTCTGGGCTGCCGGTATCGGGTTCTGGGCTCTTAAGATCGGAAAGATTGAGGTCAGACGGGTCGGTCATGTCGGGAAGTCCGGTCAAGGCATCGACTAGCCCCGGAATTGGCGCACTAGATAGGTCAAGATGGCCATGCTCTGCTACTGAAACGGCAATAGCCATAGCAGCCTCTTCGGCCATCATGTTACGCTCATGTTCCTCCCGCACCAGCATACGGTGTTCCTCTACCGAGAGCAACGATGTTGCCTGTCCGGACACGGAGACCGACACATTAAATGAGCTCAGGTCAGGTACACCATCGTTTCCGTATGGGTTGGACATGCTACCCGTCGGGTCATCGTCGGCCATGGAAGGATATGTAGCATCGTACGTCACGGGCATTATTGAGGCAAATACGTCGGCGTCGGACTCGTGGTCACTAGAGAATGGATTCGAGTGGTGCTGGTGATGAGCGTGGAGATGGTGATGCTGCTGCTGTTGATGGTGGTGATGCAGTTTTGTTGGCGAGGGAGGAGCACCCTGCGAAACGCGGGCAAGGGATGTGTCATGCCCTTGATGGTGGTGGCTCGGGAGCTGTTGGTGTTGTGAGGATTGCTGCAGATGATGATGCTGGTGTTGATGATGGTGATGCAATGATATCAGCCCCGGAGGCGACGAGGCCGTGAGAAGCAGATGCCCGGCCGAAGCTGTTGTGGCGGCGACAATAAGGCCCGCCGCCGGGGACAATCCCGAAGACTCCGTGGTCCCGATGTGGTGCTCCAGTCCGGGAGCTAGGTCGCCAGAGACGGCAGCCGAGGTCGGCACTGAGGCGACGGAGGCGGTCGCAGCAGTTACGGCGGCGATGATCTGGGACTGCGATAGGGACGGCGATGAGCAAAGCAATGGCGATGACGACGCGGATAATGGCCCGGAGCCGTGGGGAGGAGGCCGGTCGTCGGGACTAAGCCGTGGAGAGAGAGAAAAGTCCACGGTGATTGCAGACAGCGCTCATATGCAGGGCGCCGCGTAGCTGCTAAAGAGTATTTGAAAAAGATCGTAGCAATGGTCCAATGGGCAAGCGAGCGGGGGAGAGAGGAGAATAAGATGTTGATGGATTGGCGCTGAAATTGTGTTGGAGGAGATAAAGTGAAGAAAAGAACAAAGGAAGTAAAAAGGAAAAAAAATTGTGGAAGAGGAAAAAATTGCCAATTGGTGAACGGTTAAAATCAGGCTTCACAGCCAACAATGCTAGTTGCTACTTCTGTGTTTCAAGAAGGGAAAAAGAATATGGATATATCAAGAAAAAATATCGTCAAGTAAAAGAGCCGCCTTTGATAAATGAGCGCTTGTTGTCAATATTTTTTTTCGTTTTTTTAGTAAAATGTCGACAAAAAGAGATCAGGACGAGTCGAGAAAAAAAATGTGCACTAGCAAAACGTGGATGATTAGGCGTGTTACGCTTGTCGTTTAAGAGTTCAGATTCAGAACCCTATAAAATTGAAATTTTGACGTGTGAAAAAAACACAAATGACCGATTGAGTCTATGAAATATGTACAACACAGATGAATACAGCAAAGACGGCAGAAACTCAATAAATGCATTCCCCGAATCTGTGAGCAAGTTTATCACTTATGGCAAATACAATGATGATGCTATAATCTCGATCTTTACCACAATCCATCAACAATTCCCTAGTTCCAGTGTCTGTATTTAGCCATTGTTCAGCCGGCGACCGGATAGCTTCCTTGCTCTTCTTTTCATCCTTGAGGGCCACATGACTCAGCAGCTCGTGTTACGAGGATTTTCCCTTAGGGTCAATGCAGTCCACGAAAAAAAGACAGAGTCGCCGGCCGAGTGGATTTTATAGCAGCGATTCAAAATCGAGTTATTCCCGTGAGCCACATTCCTAGCCTAGACCCAAGGTCGTTAGGGTTAGACTACGTATGACTACTATATATCTGTAAGTCCCGGTGGTCGCCGAACAAAACATAGACTAACAACATCATTTCCTCCTAACCTCAAATGATTTTTCTCTTTATCTTGATATGCATCATAAGTACATTTCAACACAAGAGATGGTCAAACACGCTCTTGTTAGTAATCAGTCATTGATAGATACTGTCTTCTCAGCGATCGCCGATACTTGCCGACAAGCCGCCATAGTTACACCAGGTTGTGCAAAACATATCTATCTGGACAAAACTCCGGTCTCTATCTAATTCAAACGGGGCTTGCGATGCGTCAGCCATGGCGAATGACAGTACCGATCAAATGACGTTTCTCTGATTTGCTGTTCAAGCTAGAGAGTAAGCAGCATCGGTAGTTGGTCCACCTGGAGCCTGAGGCACCTGAAATCAACATTCAAGCTACGCAAAAAACGATGATCTGCAGCGCCACATCTGCATTTCCGTACATAGTCGCATCGTTTAGCTTGGAAGCGAGTACAAGCCCTCAAGTATGGTCGGCGAGATGGGTACTCGGCGGTTCCGGAAACGGCATATAGAAACTGCGGCCATGTTTGTCAACGCATAGACTCTATTTTCTTGGTTGATAGACAGAGTCACGCGTCGTATCTTTTATCTTTTATACATGCTATCTATCTTGATGATGTAGTTTAGGAGCTACAAATCACTATTCCTCTCTATGCTTGCTACCTTAACATCATGTGATATATATTACGAATTGTTTTGTCGACTATTGGGGTTGACGACAACTCAGGGGTGGCACTTTTCTCCATCTCGATACCTGAGGCAAGTCTATAAGAAGCAAAATAGTTGCATGGAACTTAGGCATACGACTCTATGACCGTCATTGTATCATTGAAGATTGGTGGGAGCGCTTAGAAAATATACTCATAGATACATTTAAATGCCTATTTTTCATTGAAGATATTGCAACTATCTATCAACTATAAAAAGTTAGATGGTGAGCGATCGTCACTCAAATGTAAAGACGTGTACTGCATAAACCATGTGCCTAGAAAACCTTCCACTGAGAGATGGACTTGATGTTTTTTTGTGGAGCCAATTTCCGCCGATGCCATTAGAGACAAGCGTTAATAAATAAACTAATATGACTATTTTCCCTCTCAACGTGCACATTGAGATACATCAACTTCCAAGTTTATACAAGTTAACTATGATAGTCATCTTCCTTATAATGCCTATCTTTTGAACTCTACTGCTCAGTGAAAAAAAGGACCGTTCTGAAGAAAGGCAATTAGCCAACCTTGTAAGGAACATGGCTATAATGGGATTGGTATAAGCATCAAAGTTAAGGTATCTATCTCTTCTATCCTGACATTTCAAATGTCTCTGCTTCCACATTGTAACTGGTAGCAGTCAAGATAAGAATGAGATAATTAGCCTACATACATGACTTTTTTGTATAGTATACGTCTCAGTCTAAAGTTACCCAAGCCATAAGAGGAACAGTTCAGAATAAGTGTTACGAACCGAGGCGAACAGGACTTATCGTAATCAAGGGCGGAGAGATTGAGAGAGGTTGCACATAAAACAAAGATTCAAGGAGAGGAACTCGTGATATTGCTAGCTATCTAGAAGAGTGATTAACGAGTTGCAAGCATAAGGAGAAGAGGAAGAGACTAAACTAGGAAACATAATAGAGGGGAAGGCCAGCATTTATGTGAATATACATTGACATTTCTAGACTGATTTCTTCGCGCAATTTGGCGTTAGGCATGTAATACTTCTATCACACTATTTCCCTAAGTCTTTCGCGGGGATTCCACAGTCTTGACGCCTCTGTAGATCTAATTCTTGTCATCTCTTTAATACGAGTTTCAAGCAATTCTCGATTATCATATAAAGATAAAGCGCCCCGTGACATTTTGATGACTCCATTATAGATATGTCTTTTGTCTACTCCATTGACAATAGACTCTAGAATGAAATTAGTCATTTCAACAAACCGCTCTTTAGTTTGGGGAGTTTGAAGATTATCAAAACCGGCATCTTGAGAGTCTTCATTCTGGGAAGGTGAGGTTGAAGGGCGAGGGGCATGGCGTTCTTGTCGGTCAAGCAATGGCTGCAGGACTATTAGAGGGTTATATGGGAATATTGTAGTATTCTTGAATGCTGGTCTTATTATTGTAAAACGCATGGCCTTCTGCCGTACTTAGATAATCAGTCCAAGAAAGGTATCTTTGGTGATTTTGCGGTGGCCAGAGGAAATTATTTCATGGAGAGCTTGGGAACAAGTCAACATCAAGGGACTGGAGGAAATGGATTGTATGAGAAGGAAGACAGAATGGGATGATTTTGTACTCCCGGCATTTCGAAATAAACTCAAAAGACTTATGTGAGGCGCGGCCATCAAGAAGTAGTAGAGAGTATAAAGGACTAATAGCCAATGTAGCATGGCAGTCAAGCTTAGGTTGCAGATATCAGTGAGCCATGTGAACTAAGCCCTTTAGAACAATAAATGGTGGAATGATATCACCAGTCACAGAGGCAACCTCAATAGTTGTGATAGTCTCCTTGTTAGGGTTAATATCAGAGAAAGGGCAAAAAGTTAGGGTCTTGCCGTGGATCGAACACGGGACCTCTCGCATATATTGCTGTAGGGTGAACCCTAAGCGAGAATCATACCACTAGACCACAAGACCAGATATTTCAATTTCTGTTATTTTTGTTGTTGTTATTGTTATATTTATACTCTTCGTAAACAAATTTTTTTTTTTTTTTTCTGTATTTGTTTTTGTTGCTCTTAGTGGAGGTATGGACCACTAGTTCTTCGGGGCTAGGGCACATACAAAGCTATTGAGTTTGTCTAGCGGAGGTCTTTAAATATCTGTCCGGTATCCAATCCGGCGTCGTATGATCTTAGTGATTTAGGTAGACATTAAATATAATCAAATCAAATCAGAGTCCGGCCGAGCCGATTTTTCTGTCTCCTCCTGTATCACCTCAGGATCCGCTCTTGCCCTCTCGGGTATTCATAGGACGCCATCCGTAGATACCCCGTGTTACTTCAGGTTAAAGAAAAAGAAAAAAAGAAGGAAAAAAAAAC